>JAOQGN010002679.1:0-13724 GCA_027564295.1 Himantozoum antarcticum
TTGATCAATGAAACTTCTTTGGTTAATGGAATTGTAATACCCATGTTACATACAGTTAGTCATATCAAAAGTTAATCATAAAACCCTACCACCACAGAGGTACACAAAAAACGCATTCTGGAAATAACCTGTTCTCCAAAATAAAAATGCAGGTGGCGAAGTTGTCTTTTCCTGATAATGTGTGATAAAGTACCAAACTGAAAAACCGGACCACAATTTTAGAACTAAGCAATTTTCCATTATTGCACCTAATTACAACTACAGAGTAAATTATTTGTAGGCCCATGCATCTGATGCTTTGCAAATGTGTAGACACCCATCATATATAGCTGTGAATGGGTTGCGAAAAATGTGAATGATCCATCAGTCCTTGTTCGCAATTGATGTGCTTCTAATCTTTTTCACTACTTCAGCAAAAATTTAGTCAACACAAGTATGTGTTCAACAAAGCAGCAGATAAACGAAATAGCCTCCTCATATTGGGAAGACACAAAGCCAGAATATGAAGACAGAATGTTGGCACTGAAAGGATTTGGCAGTACAGCTGATGAATATGGAGCAGGAATTGAAATGAACCCCTCTATAGACCTGTCACTGGATTTCAACCAGCCCAGCATGGCAGAGTCTGCCGCTCTATGCCATCCTGCTCAACCACTGACAACATTTGCAAACTGGGAATATACCAAGCCTCTGCCACTCACAGAAACACCCAGTGACACCTCTACAGGCTTTCATTCCGAACAACAGAGCTCTTTATTTGAAGACATCAACTGCCTTTTGTCAGCTAAAGGTGTACTGTTATAGTCATCTCCCAAGTCTCAATTTACACTAATCTACTAATCATTGAGCGTCAACCTTTCTCATTTTATCATTATACACAATCATGTATGTTATTGAGAAAACCCATCAATGATTCATCAGGTTGTAGTAAGCAGGAAACATCAGCAAAATAACAAAATAATAGCTATTAGGGTAACAGTCATCTCAGGTCTCCGTACGTTCAATATTATTTAGTATTTAGTATAAACGAATTGCAGTGACATGCAGTGACGTCAACTGCTTGCAGTGACGTCAACTGCTTGCAGTGACATGCACAGTGGCACACTCATGTCAAGTAGGATTAGGCCTACGAGGAAACAGTGCTATGTTGTTGGATCTACCTCTACTCGCATAGTTTTTAGTTTTGACAAATACATTAGCATATCCATGCATATCTACATTATTGTCAATATTGTTTAATACTATATAAATATTATGTTAAATACAACATGTGCATGTAGCCTACATTGAGAATATAGAGAATATATATGAGGATGTATACAGCATTGGTAGAATGGAAAGACCTGTTGATGATTTGTGCATTGCTAATGATGTGTTTAAGGCATTAACCATCACTAGGAATTGCCTTGGGCTATGGAATCTTGAGGATGGGCGTCTCCTGAAGACCCTGAGCAGCAGTGGCAGTTCTATAATCAGTCAGGCTAAGATTACATCC
Organism: Himantozoum antarcticum; assembly: GCA_027564295.1. Taxonomy (NCBI): domain Eukaryota; kingdom Metazoa; phylum Bryozoa; class Gymnolaemata; order Cheilostomatida; family Bugulidae; genus Himantozoum; species Himantozoum antarcticum. The sequence continues at coordinate 1,496 of JAOQGN010002679.1, forward strand.
AATGGCCGTTACATTGTTAGTGCCGAATCAGGTTGGTGACCTAATCTATTAGTACGACCAATCAATAGTCACATGTGCACCGCTTATATCAATTTTTAGAACAAAGGATAGTACCGTAACTGTAGTACTTTCTGCATTACTGTTTTAGAAGTTGTCTGCACTACTTGGACTTTTAAATGCGAGTGCACACAGCTTAAAGATTGTATTCTGTTCTATTGATTGCTTTAAAAACCTTATTTGATAGTATTAGTTCACGAGGTTGACTAAAGTAAAAGATATTGTGTATAAGTATCTATATTGTGTAGAAAAGAGAAAGGATTTGTTAAACATTTGAAAGGCGGCGACAATTCTCATAAACACGTAACAGTGTTTACGTATAAACACGTAAGTGGCTTCTCCGCTAAGCAACATATTAGATCGTTACAAATTATATACACATTCTCCTGTTTGATCTTACAAAATATGAGTTTCGTTTTAGGCCCCGGACCTAAAGGTGGGTTTGAAATCTTCAGCACCTTTAGCATTAGTGTAATTATTAATATCTACTATGTCTTCATAACATCCTGTAGTGTAATGGGTAATACAGTAGTGTGCCTGCACCAACTATGTATAACTGTTATTACACAATCGTAGTATAGTGATCACCTTAGGTTGAGTTTAGTTTCTAAACTGTCTTTCTTGACCACCATTATTATTTTGTTAACCACTTTCAGTAGTATAGACAAAGATCTCTAACTATCTTTGTCAGTTGTTGGTGTTACATTGTTATGTAGTTATGCGGATAATGGATCATTAACCATGTATAGTTGTCTGCTCATGATTGGTGAGTGGGCAGTCAATTCTGTGTTGTAAAGAGAGCATGTTGGTTAGACTAGACTGTCTCTACCCTCTCACAGGGATCCTCTTGACATCTTTCATATGGTTAATTATCTGTTACCTGCCATAAAACTAATAGTACAATAGAAGCAAAATGGAATGCAATATTTTTAGCAAGATGGGGACAAAATTCGCCTCACTTTGGCGACCAGAGGAGAGCGAGAACTTAGTTCAAACTTGCAAAGGTGTCCACTGACCGCAGCAATTCTGCCGGTGTGTGGTACCAATTTTGCCACTGCAGTTATTAGTTTTAAATAAATATGAATGAAGGTATCAGTTTTCCATAATTATAGCTAACATGAAACATGAATTCAAAAGGCCACACAAAACAATAGGAGCAGGAACGGTAATACTGGATCACACGACATCCAGATCTGCAGAAATGCAGACGTGTTGTGTCTGATATGCACACACACCGTGGGTATTTATGTAGATGTCAAGTGAAACGAATATATATTCTAACAATCCTTTAGTGACTTTCAGTCTTTTAAATGAAGACGAGGCGAATGTGGCCAATTGGCATGAGTTGGTAGGACCGCACACCGCTTACTTGGTTAGCTGAATACAAGTACCAGTATGCGATTTGCTCGGTATCTCCTTTCTATTTTACTATTATAGTTCTGTGTTACCTACTCTTTAGCATTGATGTAAAATTACTATATGTATTGATATATTTGACTTATAGTCAAAGTTCGACAGAGTATTGATCCTCCTGAAACTGTGACTGTTGGTAAGGTGGTATAGAGTAGACTATAGATCATCTTAGTTAGAATCATATTATACTTCGGCTAGACTGTTCTATTGAGAATACTAATTGGTAGATCCTAAGCAGATGCCATAATGAAAGTTAGAGCTACCAAACTAGTTGGTTCTATAAATCTTATAGACAAGCGTAGGCCTATGTATGACGTATTGCCAATACATCAGATGTACTCTTGTCAGCTGTTTTCAGGTCCTTATCTTAAATACAGTAAGTACACGAACGAGAAGTTGTGCTCTTCTCCCCTTAATGTAGAGTTCCATAGTGTCACTGAATGACTAGGTTGATCCATTATTAATTTCCATTAGTTATATCTGATTAAATATGGGAACCCAAAATTAATATCTCATCGTGATAGTAATTCGTGGACATTGCGACTCTGAGCTGGTGGGCTGGTACGGCAGGATATACATGTACATTGTCCATCACTAGCACTAGCTAGCATTAGCATTTACGCTAGCCAATATTGCTCACATTATTTCGTTATGTGAAATTGCCTGCGCATGGCTGGACTGGTAATGGATTTTGCTATACCCCATCAGCTAAGGATAGACGACTTCAAAGGGCATCGAATGCCTGTGGGCCAGACTAATTGAAACATATTATCATATATATATATATATACGCAAATCTGCGGACAGCAGCTGTTTCGATCTATTAGATCTCATCACGCAGCTCAGAGTGGCATATATAGACATATATGTGCCACTCTGAGCTGCGATATATATCACGGCGGGATCATGGCGCCTTGGTGTACATACACATACCAGTAACACACTCAATAATCCACATATTTGTTTGCTGCAAGTAGTAGTGATATAGCAAGGACCGATTGCCCAATGCTTGATAATATTAGGCATTGGGCAATCACCCAATGCCCAATAGTGAGATGGTCATACACGCTGGTATGACCATCTCACATCTCTAAAAGCAAGAGTTCCTGGTTATTTTTTCAAATTTATAGAAATATTATGGTTACATATTTAGAACATTCTGGAATTGCATTTAGAACCTTCAACAGGAAAGCAACAGGAATGAAACTTCAAGGGAAAGCAAAGCTTCATTTGTATTTTTGATATTTTAGGCAACTTGTTAATTTGGGATGTGGAAGAGGGACGACCAATTCACATCTCTGCGCTACGTGACGTCCATCAGCTGATATTGAATGAAGGCGATACTAGATGTATAGCGTTGGCCAGCAATGGCACCAAGCTCAGGTGTACGTGTCGGGAGGTCAGTACGTTTAATTTGTTAAATAGAATGTGTACACAATAAAGCACGATGGCTGCATTAATACAATATATATACATTAATACAATCTAAAGTTGTAATCAATTAAAGTAATGACGTTTTATTGTGATATAATAGTATATCAAGATGGAGAATCCAAGTAGAGATGTGGGAGATAAGAAATCACTATTGTAAAATTACGGTCACCCAGGTTAATTGCTTGGCCTGTGTGACCGACATTTATTCGCTCAGCCTCTCATCATAGGTTGCAATATGAATTCATAAAGTGAAATACATGTGCATTGTATGTCATCGCAAATCCCCTGTTATTTTATATTTGGTAGTGTGAACCAAATTGCATTTATTTCTGCATTTTTAATTGTCGAGTTTCATGCTTTTGAAGCAATTTTAGTGTATTGCTTGTGTACTAGGTGTACACGACTGCATCTTGACAATGCAGTCCCTGATCAAGAAGTCCAACCCTCTTATGTTTGGTAATAGCAGTTTATTACGCTATTGATTGTCAGGTTCCCGAAGGAGATGAGGTGTACACCTTTGAGCTGGAAGCACAGAAGAAATATCGGTCTGCAGTGTTGACATGCGACGGGTTGACACTTGTAATTCCCACTACAAACAAAGCTGGCGACACCAATATTCTCTCGGCCTATCATGCCAAGACGGGCGCACATCTCTTAAAACTGACTCTGAAGTACAACAACTACCAAGAATATACTCATCTTGTACCCATGCCTACAGAACCTTCTCAGATAGCAATCATTGATAATGATAAGGGCGTCATATTTGACATTAAAAAGAAGGCACCTGTAAGAAGTATCAATAAATGGAATGGCGTAGTAAACGCTAGTGGGAAATACGGACTATATGCTCCGACTATCGGTGGTCTTGAACTTCTTTCATTGACCAAAAGTTCGGACAAGCCTCAAATACAGACCCTAATTCCACGGGTAGCAGAGGGTGTGTTTAACGTGAAGTGCATGTTTACTAAGAATGACAGGCATGTAGTGTATTATCATGAAGGACATCGTACCATCAGAATATTTCGTATTGCTGACTGTAAACAGCTAGCTCATTACAAGTGTCATGCTGAGGTGAATGTAATGGCTTGTACCTCTGGAGGTTTCAATCTGATGTTAGGTGCTGTGGATGGCTCTTTTGTCATGCTCACCATAGCAGACCCTATCGACACGGGTGCTAAAGAGATCCTAAAGTGTCTACCTAGCCGACAACTCATTCAAGACTCTGCAGGCTCTGCCCAGAATGGCTTTACTATAGGATCTCACATGGTGGCAGCTAAAGTGGTGGCAAAGGCAAGGATAGTTAGGGGCTCCAAAGCATGTCTTGTACAATAAATCTTCTTTGCTTCTTGCTATATTTATTTATTTATTGTTACTAATCCTCCAATTGCACACGTTTACACTTATTCAGCTTTTTTTTTATTTAGCTCGCCATTAGCGCTAAGCTTATTTTATTGTGTATAGTTTTAAATGTACCAGCAGCTGTTGAGAAAAGTCAATGCAATGCTTCAAACACAGAGTACTTAGTCACTTGCACTTATAATGCTAAATAATAATTAGTTTCTGCATTCTCCCAGCTTTGCCACACACTTGCCCTAATACACTGCTAAATGCGTTTCAAGTTACAATGTCTGCGTCATCCTGCTAAGTTATATTTTGTGCAATTAACAAGCCACTGTACATTGTATTAATAAAACTGTGCTGTTGTAGTTTAATTTTTATGCTATTTAATTTTAGTGGTATTCGGGTATATATTTATTTGTATAATTTTTGGTTTTAGTTGAGTAAACCCAGCTTTGATTTGCTTGATTACCAACCCTTTGCTGTTGATTTATTTCTCAATGTCAGTTTCAATGCATTTTAGTCGTGGTAAAGGTTGTGTTTACTTGTGTTATAATTGTGTTGGAGTAGTTATCTGCCTTCGCTTTCAGTTTTCATCTAGCGCAATGGTGAGTGGATAATCTGACCACAGATTTATATGCATTATATTTACATCTCGCCAGTGTCCGACAATTCTTATATCCTTGTATTTGCCCAATACAGCAATCCATTTACAGAATTGTTTTACTTTTTATGAAATCTGGATTTTAATCACCAAATGCTAGGTTCATCGAAGAGTTTTAATTATGTAGTCGCCCACCCGTGGTAACTCACAAAGTAGTCTGTTGATGGTTGCATGAGGCACTGAGGCATGTTGAAGTTACAGCCAGCATATTTAGGTACCCACATTTTCTTTTGTTCGGAAAATTTTCACGCCCACATATTTTCAAGTCGGCAATTTTTACAACTCTGTTAGTTTCCTTGGGATTTTTGCATGGCTATTGGCCGGGCCTGAGCCTCAAACTCACGCTTTTTTCCTTCCTGATAAGACAGGAAGTGAAGCATTTGAGACTCAATAAGGGCAGGAGAAATTATCTGGAGGTTTAGATTTCCTATATAAGTTGCTAGCAGTAATTTGCTTGTCTTGTCTATGCCTGTCAATGTGTTCTGTTGCTTGCTTTTCTAGTGTTGCTTTCATGTTGCATTGCAGGTGCATGTATTTATAACAATGTGGCTGAATGTGATTGAGGCACGACGCAAAGCTAAAAGGTCTGAAGAGGTAACAGAGAGCCTGCCAGTTCGATCGGGCCAAGAGATACCATAAACCTGAAGCCGACCGTCGCAACACATCAAAGTGTTATTGATGCCATAAATGACTGCTCTCTTATGTGGAGACAACCAGCCAATGTCCTTTCAGGTTTAGGAAAGGCATGGGACTTTAGTAGTTGTGCCCAAGTATCCTTGCCTGATGTGGTCTTTCAAAGCATTTCATAAGTTTATGAGTGAATTAGATCGCACAAGTTCACGCTAGAGTATCATATCTAGGACTAGTCAAAGACTTATTAATGGCTTCTTTAAACATGCAACACAAATATTGTATGAAGTTTGTCATGGTGGTTATTACTCAAAGTGCTATTTGGATAGAATGTATGTTTTTGATATGATGGACATTTTATCTATTCACTACTGGGTATATTTATGTAAAGCAAAATGAGGATTTTCGAACATTTGTGAAAAACATTCCACATCCTCCCGTAACTCGTGCAAATGACAAAATAATAGAAACAATTATTATATACTTTAACTAATGAGAACTTAAAATTATTTCTGAAAAATTACCCAAGCCCAACAAATAGGCTTCCAAACTAATGTACGAACGAGTACGAAGTGATAGCCCAAACTCTGGCAAATTTTGTTCTACTGCATGTTGGATAAACTGTTTGAATTGTGCATGAAGTAGCTGGTAATATATCTCATTTGCATTTGCAGCCTCTAAGCAAAGTAAGACAACAGCTTCAGTCTAGGAAATTTGCAAGAGCTGAGATGTTAAATAAAGTCCAGAAAGAAGAAGAGGGGAGCAACACAGAACCTGCAGGAGCTGACTGAGCAAACAATGATGCTGAAACACAACTGATTGGAGGCTTCAACCTATGACAGCCCATATATACAATTCGGAAATCGATATCACGATTGATTTGCATGTATAATATTAAGAATTAGTAAGTGACATTTCTGCATCTTCATATTAATAACTTTTTGCTGGATAAGGATTAGACCAGGACATAGTCACGTCCATATATGGACATAGTCACGTCCATATATGGACATAGTCACGTCCATATATTCAGTTGTGTCTGCTGGGTGGCTTAGTAAATTTCATAATCAATGACGTAGAGGAAATGTGAGGAAGGAGGCCAATCCAAGCGAGGGTTGACAGTGGTCAAAATATCTAACAGTCTTGATTGAGAGTACTCAAGACAACCTTAGACCAACATAATTGTCATCTTAATTTTGCATAAACCGAAACGTAGTATCAAACTATCTAATTTCGTGTTTCAATTTATTTGCATTTCCTCATAATTAGGTATCTAGCCGTATCTATCTTACTATTATTCAGTAGCATAATATTGTTATATCTGGGGCTACTTTCATTTTCTACTTTATGCATGCCCAATTGACTGATTGGCTGAATTAACTCAGTCACTTTATATTTTAGTTACAACTGCTAACATTACCACAGCTTATTGTTTGACATTATTTTGTTTAAACTTCAATATTGTGACTTGGTAGTTAATACTATAAATATTGATGTTGAAGTGAAATAAATCGTAAAACCAATACAATTTGTTGAAAAGCAAAACAACTCGGTCGATGTAGCTAATAAGATTACTCAATTACAATATATTATAATTATTATAATAATCTAATTATTTATGTTGTCAATTATCAATTTACAAAGCAGTGCATCTCATTTGTTATACAGTATACTATATTTATAAATATAAATAATAATAAATTATATATGATTACAAAATTGTTGCTTTTAGTTAAATCACAATTATTATGTCGCTAACCTCGGAACATATCAAACGTTTAAAATAATTTTTTGACTATATTATAATTCTAAAACGGAAACGAAAGTCATACAACATCAACTAGCAGCAGGAACAAGACTACTGGCTTACATCTTTCAGTGTCCTATCTGGCTAAAATACTAGCACCCTTCAAATTGACTAAAGTATAGATATAGGATATAAATTATTAATTATTGATCCAATGCTTATAGAAATATAATCCTGACCACCAATGTTATAATGAATATTGACAACCGCACAGTGATTCACTCATCACAGTTTAATACCCAATTATTAGTCAAAGAGAATGTTTTATACACATTTTATACACATTTTACCAGGTAACCTTTTGTTAATGCATTACAAGAAATAGATGCATTGTAAGAATGAGTCAAAATAAACCAGCTGACAAAACAGCAGCAACGGGGATGGGAAATTGCTGCAAACACTTATAATATTATATTATATATTATAAGCAAATATTATCGAATGTCTAAATGACAAATGACTCAATCCGGTCCTATTATATGGGCTTGGCAAAAAGCTATATTTTAGATTTTACACTATGATTGATGGCAAATGATAACCGATCGCTCTATTTGCAACAAACCATAGAAATGGGAGACCAGTTCCAGGCATCCCGATCACCAATTATGAATTTAGGAGCAATTGAAATAGTCTTGATTGGTCTTCCAGGTGGAATTGAAAATTTGATCCGCAAAATAGCTAAACTGAATTTGTATATCAGAATAGGAATGCTTCAACAGAGAACCATATTAATGTAAAATCCAGTGTATGATCCATAGTATGTCTCGTCAAGAGTCAATCGGGTAATGAGATGAGAGAGTAAATACCATCATGAGATTGTACAACTATCTCCAGAACACGAACAAATGCCACCCGTCCCATAGTTTTGCTTGGGAGGAATTAGATCCAAGTCCTCATTGTCAGATTCTAAGTCAAGGTTATAACCATCCTTGATGAGCTGTTCCCTCATAGACCTACTGGAACGTTGCCAGGATAATGGAATCTCTCCATCGTTGTCACTTCAATTACAAAATCAAAAATTACTACAATCATGTACTTACGAGATTCGTACCAATTTGCTAGACATTTTCTTAAAAATTTGAAACCTGAACCTTGCTTACACTGTATTACAAGAAGGACAACCATAGACTTCATATATATATTTCATAGGTAGATTATTCAATATTTGATGTGATGTGATACGTTTATTAGTTAAAGGTATATGCATACCATGAAATGTGGCTTGGTGTCCGTTTACAATAACAAATATACTAAGAGTGAAAGCAAAATATCATGTACATAAAAAAAAAGAAGAAAAATGTGTCAAATGGCTGGTCAGGTTAAAAAGCATATTTAACTGGCTAAAGCTAAAGCTTATTTAAGTATAAAATCATTTTTCGAATAAAACAGTCTCGACCAACAGCACTACCAACAGCACTACCTACGGTGTTTCATTGTTTGTAAACGACTGGAGGGAAGCTTTGGTAAAAAGTTGTGTATAAAATGGTTAGAATCATGAAAAATATTAAGCATATAGCTTTTTATGCTATATGTTTATTTGTCATGAACAATGAGACAGGTCCTGTGTAAGCACAATAAAAGACCTTCAGTTTACTTGAAGGGTTGTGATACAACCATCATGGTCGCAACTGGCCTATTTGTCGCAACCTATCAACCCTGATTATCGCAAGTGGCCTATTTGTCGCAACAGTCTCTCACTATTTGTTGTAAAAACGCTAATTGTCACAACTCTTCAACGCTAACTGTCGCAAAGACAAATATCGTTAAGACAGTTACATCCCCAAGTGTCGTACTGTCGCAATGCTAATTGTCACAATTTCTGAAGTGATGTCCGTAGTGGTACTGATTCTGAAGTGATGTCCGTAGTGGTACTGATTCTGAAGTGATGTCCGTAGTGGTACTGAATCTGAAGTGATGTCCGTAGTGGTACTGACATCTGCACTGTACTGGTACTGATTCATTAGACTATATAATTAGGTGTTTTTTTTCCAGTAATCTTCATTCCTTTATTTGTTTATTTATTTATTTAATTAGATTTTCACCATAATTAGGTTTACAGCATATATGCTGTAAGGCAGCATATATATGCTGTAAGGCAGCATATATATGCTGTAAGGCAGCATATACATGCTGTAAGGCATCATATATATGCTGTAAGGCAGCATATATGCTGTAAGGCAGCATATATGCTGTAAGACTATTGTTTTGCCCAGTATTTTGATTATTTATTAGGCTTACTCTTGTTTCGCCCAGTATTTGTATTAGGTTTACAGCATATATGCTGTAAGGTCAATTATGGTGAAGCCTAATTAAATAAATCAATAAACGAATAAATAATACTGGAAAAAAAACCACGTAATTCTATAGTCTAATGAATCAGTACCTCTACAGTACAGATGTCAGTACCACTACGGACGTCACTTCAGAAATTGTGGCAATTAGAGTTGCGACTTAACGCTACTACTGGTCATTGCGACAATTAGCGTTAAAGAGTTGCGACAATTAGCAATTTTACGACAAATAGGCCAATTGCGACAAATAGGCCAATTGCGACAATGAGGGTTGATAGGTTGCGACAAATAGGCTAGTTGCAACAAATAGGCCAGTTGCGACAATTAGGGTTGATAGGTTGCGACAAATAGGCTAGTTGCAACAAATAGGCCAGTTGCGACAATTAGGGTTGTAACAGGGTGGTTAATACAATTGTTATTAGAACATGTCTGACAATTTATTTGGGAGCATTAGCATTAGAAATCTCACCGAAAACTTTTAAATTTCTGATTTGATACAATAATATATATTGGTCAACGGTCATTGGAGATTTATTCTATTATTAACTGATTTTTCACTGATACAGCAGAATCATTATCATTCTGTTGTATCAGTGAATAATTAGTTTGGTTATATATCTGTCAGACAATTATTTCTAAGCAGTGGACATAATGTATGCTACCTTGTCACTGAATACAAGCACAATTCAATGATCTTTCAACCTCAATACCAGTCAACTGCACTCTATATATTACATGATAATAAATAATAATTTGATAATGATAATAATAATGATGATAATAATAATATTATTATTACATTACAATTACATAAAGCACCGGATGCGTTTCTCAAACATCATACCAGACTCGGTTACTAAAGAAATGAGTGGACTAACACGGGGTTCAAAGTCAAACCTTGCGATTGGAATTCCTCAACGCTAGACTAGCATTGAGGAATTTCAACAGAATGGACTAAGTCATCTATAATTCACCTCACCTAAGATCATCATTAATAGGAACATCTACCAATAGCCCTGTGCTTTCCTGGCGACCATGTACTCCTGGCTGTATATCTGTTTGTTTATGTCTCGCATTACGAGTCATTGCACTACTTGTACCATTTCTAGTTTGTAAATACAGTAGTCAGATCCATCAGTTATCTCAGATATTGAACCAGTAATCCACTAATTTTGTAGACATTGAGTTAGTATACAAAATAGTTGAAGGTAAAGTTTGCTTGACTGCGTATAATGAGCACCGATAAGCAGTTAGTGTAGTTAGCTATAATATACTGCTATTTGTCTAAAGACAGTTCATGTCATCGTGACATACTATTTGTTGAAGTTACATGCATGCAAGATTTTATTTACACAAACAGATCTTTCTGCCATTGCGTTATTTCAAGAATTTTCTGAATTGTGTTTTCTGGCATTAGTGCCATTAGTGACCAGAATAACTGCTCATACTTTAATGTCATTTTGAATTTTGCCACTATTTGGAACATTAAAACCAAGCGTTGTTGACAGAGAAGCAAAATTCAAGCAATTTTAAATAATATTATGATATAGGATTGGATCCTTGATAAAAGTACACCGAGCATGATACACAATGCAGGATAGTGTAATAAACTATTCGGACAGATTGCCCAGAAAATGATTCCAAATATTCACAAAGCAGGCTGATTCACTACGGGTGATGGAAAATTTGATTGTTCATGCTGACTTGTTCCTAATAGCTTAGAATTTGAATACATGTCTACAATAAAGATATACTGACTAATAAATTCCACAAACGGCAGCTGATAAAATTTATATTATATGCTTCTACATTATTATATTATATACATCATATTATATTATTACATGAATTATAATATATTATAATTCATTATATTATAATGTGGATAATAATATATATATAATTATATATATTATTATCCACATTATATAGTGATGTATCACATCAATTTGCTAGCACACCACCTGAATAAGTCACCGTAACTTATGTCTTTGTGACTGTATGGAAAGCTATAATAGCTACTCAAATACAAATTATTCTATGTAAAATCACATTCCAGTCGATTAGTGTAATAGCCAAAGACCTTTCATATACACGTGTGTATAATAATGCATCTATGGTGATAGCATAGATCGGAAATCTTGAGAGGATGCTGGATGATTCGGGCATAACAATTTGTTGACAATATAGTATAACATATGTTACAAACGTAAATTACAAACTTACCCATTTTCTTCTTGGACTTTGCAACTTCAGTATTATACGAATCACATTCTGTGGACCCTTCACTTTCCGTTTCACTGTCGGAGTATGGATGGCTTGTCTCCCTCGAAGGGGCTGTAATTGGGTGCACTGGTTTTCCTATCTAAAGAATGCAGTTATTTATAACAAACGAGTATTAATACATATACGACTTCAATAAATCTAAAACTAATGCCAAACTGGTTTAACCCTTTCAGTCCCAACGACTTACATGTACATCGCACTAGCGGCCCCCGCTTAAAACGTTCATAACTTCAGTTAGAATTGTTCTACACAGCCATGCTAAGTTTCACTGTAAAGCCAACATGTAGGGCTTCATTTTCATATAATACA
>JAOQGN010002790.1:0-13711 GCA_027564295.1 Himantozoum antarcticum
GTATCATAATTGGTTTAGCTTTATGAGACAAAGAACTCGCGTCACTCTACAGTGATAGTTGGCAGGACCCAGTCAGCTAAGTCTGTTACGTGGAGAATGTTACAAGCTGCCTGTAGTCAACTGCACAATGATGGTGAGTCAACTGTGTGTCTATGTCTGTGCTAGCAACTTGCTACTAGACATAGACATTGTACATAGACATTGTACATAGACATTGGACATAGACATTGGACATAGACATTGGACATAGACATTGGACATAGACATTGGACATAGACATTGGACATCGGACATAGACATCGGACATAGACAGTAGACATAGACACATAGACACTAGACATAGACATAGACATTGGACATAGAGACTAGACATAGACAGTAGACATAGACGTTGGACATAGACGTTGATTGTGATAGCAGATATCTAAGTCCCTTCTAAAGTCTTCATGTCTAGCATCCAGCGCATCTTTCTTTTATTGACTATTTTACAATGTAGATTTCACAACTCAATATTGTGTAACAGTTCACGTTGATGAGATTATTCTGGAAATTTTAAATTATTATTTTATAGTGTAAAAAGCTGCATTGTACTTTGATAGTATATTATGTATGATGTAGTCCATATAATCTATATATAATAATTATAATCAATAATTAAAATCCATGTAATTTATGGGAGAATACAGTTATTACAAAAGCATTTGCGACAAGTTCTCGGATTGCTCCTTGTTTTTATTTCATAAATATATATTATATAGTTGTAATTTATAGTGAAAAGTATCAAAAGAGAAAATGGCAAAAAGAAATTGAATACAGAGCCAGTGTATACGCGTATCAGTATCTGTGACCGTTTCTTACAGTTACTGTAATTATTCAATTTAAAGGTTCAACGCTTTTAAAATCTGCTTTATAACTTTCGCCGTTTTTATATAAATTACAAGCATTTTATACCTGCTTCTAAATAATTATAAAATGGCATGTTTGTAGATGAAAATGAATAATTTGTTTGTTAATAAATTACATATTTGTAAATGAAAATAATATTTTTCATTTTCATGAATACCGTTTATAAATAATAAAAAATAATAATTCATAATAATCTACTGATCTAGCGCATTCTATTACACTTTAGTTTGGTTACCACTGATGTACATATTTATTTGTTTATTTTGTTTATTTGATTATTTAGTTATGTACTTATTATGTATGTATTTTACTGATGTCTTTTGTTGACCTTATGTTGACCTTTACCAGGTGATACAGGATATAACATAGTCAAAGAGTACGTACTGAATCCAAAGTCTGTATCTCTGGGTGAACTATATGGAGAGTTTGACCTCAGTACTAGTGAATGGACAGATGGTATTCTATCTAGTGTAATGAGAGTCACCTGCTCAGGTATGTCTTTCTATGTCTGTGACAGTATGTGATTCTGTGTCTATGGGCTGTACGTTTCTATGTATTACAAGAGTGTTACTTGATGTCTATGGCAGATATGCATTTATATGTCTATGACAGGTATGTAATTCAATGTCTATGATGGATCAGGTTGATGGCAAAGGTCAGAAATATAGTAACAGTTCAACAAGTAGTACTGAACTTCATGAATTTAACAGCTTGTCTTAATATTGAAACTTTCAAAAATCATTGGGAATCTTTTATCTTGTAAATGCAGTAAAGTAAGAAAAATTAGTATAAAAATACATGAATCCGATATTTTAGTGATTTTATACAGAAATGTTTTTCTTATACCTTTCTTCTCAATGTTCATTATACTGCCAGTTATTCTGTCATTCTAATATTATTATGCCTTTGATTTGGTTAGGCGATAGATTTGCCAATGTGCACACTGGTTCTAGCATAACTTCGTTGTTGCAGATGTCCTCCAAGATAGCATTAGTGATGAGAATACCCTGTCAGATTTATCAGACTCTGGTATCTTGTTGTTGTATGCAGTAAATATTTGGCATGGCCAGTAAAACACAACTAGACCTACTTCAATGCACAAATTGACACTCCACAATTCCTTGTAAAACCATATGTCTTCACACACACATAGTTGTGTCCTTAAATCCGACTTTTTTATTTGATTTGTCCACTAATCATGAATACACTAGTTTAAATCGCATACTTTTGTTATCTTATGTGTTAATATAATATAACATACCCCAAAACCAAAGCTTAGCATGTGTCCGGTATGTAACTAGTATGCATCCAGTGTGCATCCAGTATGTAACTAGTATGCATCCAGTATGCATCTCTATGCGTTCAGTATTCGTCCAGTATGTGTCCTATATGTATCCATTACCATTTTGCATCCCGCATTTGTCCATTATGCACATAGTAAACTTATATGTGGCATTTATGAGTTCTTATGCACATGTTACTGCAAGTAGCTAACTGTTACTAACTAACTAACCAGTAACTGTTACTGTAAGTTACTAACATAATACTGTTTTCAGGAATAGACCAAATCACCCACAGTAAGCAGCATTAACCATCTTCCCTTAGCTTAGGGCATTTAGATGCCTAGTAATTATCTCCCCTTAGCTTAGGGCATTTAGATACCTAGTAATTATCTTCCCTTGTCTCAAGGCCATTAGATGCATAATTATTATAATTATCTTCCATTAGCTTAAGGCGTTTAGGGCACAATATAATCTTCACACTCTTTCAATATAAAATACTGATGACTAATTTAGTCTAATGTCAATCAGCATTTTCTTAAGTAAAAACTCATAATTTAGTCAATAAGCCTAAAATAGTCATCAACATTGTATATCGAACAAGTGAAGGTAAGATTACTAAGCATGCGAGTCGGCATTGGAATTCAGATGCCAGTCTAAAGGTCTGTCCAGTCTTGTTCTCTGACAGCTACCTGCATATGCTACCTGCATGTGCTACCTGTGTATGCTCTTTCTTGCTAGATATGAGGTGTCCCTTCCACAGATCAACTAGACTAGATAAATCATGATTGTGATAATTGATTAAATTTGCTTGGATTAGCATTCTAATTAGCTTATTGTAATTATTACATTGTGTGCCTGTTACAGGATATGAGTATGAACTGCAGAACTCCTAGTTGACGAGATTGATATTTTATAATAATGACTCTGAGAAAATGATATTTTCATTCACAGTCTTATCTAATATACTGTATAATACTATTATACTGTATAAAAATACAATGTTCCCAAACCAGTGCCAGCTAGGCAGCTATGTAAATACGCATACTACTTGCATGTACATATCGAATGAAATCCAAGTGTTTGGTAAGATGCCCGTCCCGATAAGATGATACTTTCGCACTTTTACTATTCTTATTATACTGTTTTTGTCGGTATATTCAGCCAGTTACAATTCTCAGCTGTTAACTACCTCAGGTGAAACTGATATTATTATATTACTGTTTTTTTGTTTGAAACTGTTTATTTAAATAAGTAATTTAAACTAACGCAGCTATTAGTTTTGTTCTTTGATTGCAATGTAATAAATCTTTGCTAAATGGGAAGCGTAATTTTTGGAAGTTGCAGCACTTGAATCTATTAGAGGCTATCAGCTTACGTTGACTCTAGCCTAACCTGGGCCCAAGCCACTCTGGGAGTAATGCTCTCTTGCCCTTGGTTGGGTTGGTGGTGGTGTGCCCCACGCTTTGAACGCCGACCGTGGGCTTATAACTCCCAATGCAGGTGGCTTGGTAAGCCAGGCTAACTCTAGCCATTGTGTCAATCACTTCATCATGATACTTAATAGGTGATGACCATTTAGCTGGTAGTTGCCTTGATTGCTGATAGATATTTAATACTATCGGTCAAAGCATGGGTCATACTGTAAGTGCCTGGAGCTAATAGTTGGCTTATATAGGTGATTTTGTAGCCCTGCTAAATGCATATGACATTGATATAGTTTACCTGCTGTATTATATGATTCAGCAAATGGTAGTTATCTGGCTCCTTATATTGTCTCTCTATTTCGAATGCTAGTCATATTCGTATAAGTTATTAGTCAACTGATACTCATTGCTGTAGGCTTTACTTGGTTAAGTGGAGTTGCCTACTCTATTCAATGGTCAGGCAACTTCAATTTCCAAATGTTAACATTACGAGTAGATTGCAGCTTTGCAAAAGACTTTGCAATTCTTTGATCATTCGTTCAATTTTCCCTAAAATATGTAATTTGTTTCAAAATGACGCTGGGAGTATCCTCCACATTTGGTCTTGCATTGAGCATTCAATTAAACGTATTATGCTTTGTCTACGCAACTAAAATACTAATACATTCAAAATTCCAGCTAGATCCTAGTCCCCCTAAAATACCTCAAAAACTATCCATATATATCTAAATTCCATGTACATGTCTATTTAATCTTACTGTTATGCTTATGTTTTCATCTAAACTAATCACTCGTTATGTTATCAGATGAGAAGCCAGAAGAGAAATGGATAACATTTGATGGACCTGTGGATACTCTTTGGATTGAAAGCATGAACTCTGTGATGGACGATAATAAGGTGCTCACTCTAATCAACGGAGAGCGTATAGCAATGCCTGAACAAGTATCTCTACTGTTTGAGGTGAGTATATAGCAATGCCTGAACAAGTATCTCTACTGTGTGAGGTGAGTCTATAGCAATATATGAACAAGTACCTCTGCTATTGGAGATCAGTGCAATGCTTAAACAAGTATACCTATGCTATACTTGACACCTTGCTTCTAAAAATATCTCTGTAATATTTGTCAGAAAGTGTGGTTTCGTTCCAACATATCATTTCCAGATAGTAAGACCATGGAATGAAGCACTGATTATTTTTGTTTGTGTATTTGTTTGTAGGTTGAAGATTTGGCGGTTGCCTCCCCTGCCACTGTGTCTAGATGTGGTATGGTGTACAATGATGCTATAGATCTAGGAACTCAGCCTTTCATAGACTCATGGCTTGAAAAGAAAGACAAAGGTATGTGTCTGCTCATAACCAGATTAGCCTTTCAACATTGCAAAATATTGCATACATCACATCACATATCACATACATGCTAATCATAATGAATATTACAGAACTCTCATAAAAATGAAAAAATTGTAAATGAGTCATCAGATAGTCTGAGATTAGAGATTTAACATTCCGACGAGAAATGGTTTTTCAATACTATTCAATATTATATTAAACTGTTTATCTGCCCGTGATGAACAGCAAATACAGTGTGACTCCTACCCCATTCGCTATGCTTGCCCAGGCAGGACATAAATTATCCTGTCAAACTCACATATTTTAGTAGCAGCATACTTGACTATGTCCTAATTGGCAATGTCTAATTCTAAAACTAGAATTTGGGTGGGTGCATGATTTCTGCGGTAGCGGTAACCATAGAATGTTTTAAACCCAATGACAGAAATTAGGAATCGTCAAACCCTATTAAGTGGACAACTGCAAAAATATAGGCATAATTCTAAGCAGCCATGTTCACTCGCAACATTTGCAGATTATATTTGTGCAGATGCTTAATTTTGATCATTTCTGTCATTATGATCAAACGTTAAGCTTTTAAACCTTTGAAGTCGTCTGCCACATTATTTATTTTTGAATACAGTAGCCCCTGGCTGCTAAGGGTAACAGCTCCTTATGGCTTGTAGCATAACTAGTTTATAAAAACTGTTTGGTCTCAATTTGATCTAAACTTAGGTCTCATTGGCATCACATTATTTTAGTGCTGTGTGAGATGCTGAAGCAGATGTTTGACAAATACCTGACCAAGATTACAGAGTTCAAGAAGCGTAACTGTAATGAGCTGGTGGCCATTGCAGAGCTCAATGGAGTTTTGTCTCTCACAAGGCTATTCGATGCTCTTGCTACCACAGCCAATGGGGTGTGTATTTATTTTGATTAGCTATTTGTTTTCACCATAAATGTTTAAATTAAAAATTGGAAATATATATGGTGTAAGAAATGTGTGAAAAATGAAACATTTGGGAGAAAAGTTGACAAACCAGGAAAGTTTGAAAATGAGCCGGAATTCCTTGTAGCCTGATCTCCTAGTATAGTATAGCTAGTATATGTCCTTGTAGCCTGATGTCCTAGTATAGTATAGCTAGTATATGTCCTTGTAGCCTGATGTCCTAGTATAGTATAGCTAGTATATGCCCTTGTAGCCTGATGTCCTAGTATAGTATAGCTAGTATATGTCCTTGTAGTCTGATGTCCTAGTATAGTATAGGTAGTATATGTTCTGGCCTGATTCCAGTGTTAAATATCTAGTGGCAGTTCTTTAACAAAAAATTTCACACTATTACATTCGTACGTTGTTCTATTGGGCTTTGGAGTTGATTGAGCATAATAATTATCGTTGCTCACATTTTTGATCTTGCCATTATATTACAGATTTGTTTATTTGTAATGAATTCTACAGAATCATTGTACCCACAGTAGGCTCAACTTCAATTTTCCATCTGGCATTATTGTATTTTGTTCAGCTGAAAAGTTATTGGATTGCAAGTCTGTCAGGTTTAACCTGTTTGTACCTACTGTAGGTGGATCCAAATGACACCGATAACTATGCCAAGATGGTGGAGCTCTGGTTCCAATACTGCCTCATCTGGTCAATCTGTGCTCCAGTAGATGAGGATGGTAGAAAGAAACTTGACAACTACATCCGGTATGCCCCAATATAGAAATAATTATACAAAATTAACATAAATATAGCAATTATTGACTTTGATATCTCCCAGTAGATATTGCTACCTGATATCGCAGAATACTTACAAAAAGTAATACTAAAGTAGACTCTGTATAGCCTACACATTGGCACAGAGACCAGGTATAACAGCCTAAACAACACAACTATTTAGTGACTTTGTTATTTAGTTTAGTTATTTAGTGACATTCAATGGCTCTGGCCATCAACTCCCAGGGGTGGGACAGTTCTTTTTGGGACTGTCTAACCATTGGCCATCAACCACAGTTCAAACACTTTTCCACCAGGCCACCCTGCTTAACCTACTCTTCAATGGCTTGCAATGGCATGTTGTAAAATAGTGTGAGTTTATTGCCTTCATTCACCCTTCTCTCATAAATGGATATAGGCATGTCTATCTCTTCGCCCCCATAATTACCTATTCCTTGATAGTATATCTACCTAAGCACCATAAAAGTGTGTGATGCATGTTGTGATTGCATCTTGTTAACCAAATTGAGCTGAAACAGGACGATGTTCATGATTTGAAATGTGCTAAATATTATCTTCAGTGAAATTGATTTTCCCTTCACAGAAGAGTGGAGTGGCATTTTGATATGTTGAGAAAGTAAGACTGTAAAGCTTTAAGACTCTATGTAGTTATATAGCAATACGATTTCTAATACACTCCACACATATCATGTGACCAATCATGTGACCAATCATGTGATCTTGCTAATGCCTTCTCATGCTTGCAGAGAGATGGAAGGCACATTCCCCAACAAAGACAGCATCTATGAGTACGTGGTGGATCCAAAGAACAAAACTTGGGTGCACTGGGAAGAGAAACTCAGGAGTGGATGGAAATATAATCCCAGGTAAAGGATCATTACTGTATTATATAAATATGTGCACTATTATTAATTTAATAATCATAAAGTTATTTTATAGATTCCAAGGAGTAGAATTTAGAATATACAACATATTTATGCATCTCTGTACAACATATCTATGCATCTCTGTACAAAAATATCTATGCATCTCTGTACAATAATATCTATGCATCTCTGTACAATAATATCTATGCATCTCTGTACAATAATATCTATGCATCTCTGTACAACATATCTATGCATTTCTGTACAAAAATATCTATGCATCTCTGTACAAAAATATCTATGCATCTCTGTACAATAATATCTATGCATCTCTTCTCTATATATCCCTATTACATATGTATATATCTCTATAATGCATCTCTATAATGCATCTCTGTAATGCATCTCTGTAATGCATCTCTGTAATGCATCTCTATAATGCATATCTATAATGCATCTCAATAATGCATCTCTGTAATGCATCTCTACAATGCATCTCTATAATGCATCTCTATAATGCATCTCTATAATGCATCTCAATAATGCATCTCTGTAATGCATCTCTATAATGCATCTCTATAATGCATCTCAATAATCCATCTCTATAATGCATCTCTGTAATGCATCTCTACAATGCATCTCTATAATGCATCTCTGTAATGCATCTCTATACAGCTCTATACATCAACCATCGTAACGACTTGAATATGAATATTTAAAAACAAGTGTTCAAGTGTTACTGTATATTGTTGGTAGCCTGCCGTTCTACAGAATCATTGTACCCACAGTAGACACAGTGAGATATAACTTCTTAGTGTCCACACTGGTGGACAACTTCCACCCCGTCATGCTAGTCGGTCCAGTAGGTACTGGTAAAACATCTGTGGTGTCTGAAGTACTCAACAAAGTAAACCCTGCCAGGTATGTTGCTCTTTTAACTATAGTATTTGACTATTTGGCATTCTCCCAATAGGTTATTCTCTGCTCATTGTGTGATATTATAGACAATAGACAATTATAGACAATCCAATAGACAAAGAGAAAATTATTTTCTATGTGGCCAAACATCTGGGCTGTAAATCAGGCTGGAAATCACGTTTTCGCAAGTATCCCGTCTCGCGGGTCTCTTGCAAGCTATTTCAATTTACATACGGTATTGAATTATCAAAGTACTTTATTGCAGCCTCCTATTTTTTTTTAAATTGAGTTACTCTTTTGTTTTGAGAACTGCTTATTACAATGTAGCTGTTGCCTTTGGACATTGGAAATACTGGAAATACTGGAAATACTGGAAATACTGGAAATACTGGAAATACTGGAAATACTGGAAATACTGGAAATATCTGTTATTAAGCCGCCGTGAAGCTTGAATGATTACAACTTAGTAATGTTGATTCGACGTGTACATGCATTGTTTTATATTGTTGCTTTTACTAAGTTTGTTTTACTGGTAGGCCTATATATTTACTGGTACTGATGTTCCCTACTTTTCATAGACCTAGTCCCACCTGTACCATAGACCTAGTCCCACCTGTACCATAGACCTAGTCCCACCTGTACCATAGACCTAGTCCCACCTGTGCCATGCTGATATCTGACAAGGCTCTGAACCTGAAATTTGCCTGGGTGCTCTCCGGCCCTAAACTGAGAGCAAATGGGGCACCGGCACAGCATATGACGGCCTTGCAATAATTTATCATTTGTGAGACAACTAACCTAACATACTAGCATTTTACAAAATTCTGCAACTAACATTTTAACATTTAAAGAAGTTTATAAAAATATGAAAAAAGAAAATATTAAATAAAAATAGATATAGTATATACATAAACGTCTGGCCTTTTGTCTTTCTGCAGGTACAATGTCCTGACAGTAAACATGTCTGCCCAGACTACATCTAACAATGTACAGGACATCATAGAGTCTAGAGTGGAGAAGCGTACCAAGGGAGTCTACGTTCCTCTGGGAGGAAAGAAACTTCTCACATTCATGGATGACTTCAACATGCCGGCCAAGGACACATTCGGTTCTCAGCCACCACTTGAGCTCATCAAGGTATCACTGTCGGCCACTGTCCACCCTCTTTGGTGTGTCGTGCATGTTTAGCAAATATAGTACGACTCTAAGGCGTATTTTAATGTTTAATATTTAGTCTAGTAGTGAAACATTTTTATTATGATCACTGAAGACGTAAAAGGGCAGAGCGGTTCAGTAGTCAAATACAGAAGGACAGTGAAAGGCCTAAATAGCTTTAGCTGTGTCAAATACTACAGATACATGGGTTTGTAGTATTTGAATTCACTCGGATGTATTAAAAGATGGCATGTTGATATGCAAGTGGCACTACAAAATTATTATAACAGGCCAAATCACAGATGGATATTTTGAATCTGATAATGCTAAATAAAAGATATATTGTTATTTTCCATGACTGTGTACTGTGACGAAGGCCAATCCAAGGCCACAGATACACTATAATAGGACTGGTATATTTAAAAATGTTGGCTCAGGCAAGTAATTGTAGCTCAATAGACAACTTCACAGCAAAAAAGTTACCAAGATTTTATTTGGAGTTGTCATCTCTCAGAGGTCTCCTAAGATGTCATAACAAGGCAGTAAAACCAGAAAATATGCAGTTAGCCCTAGCATCTTAAATATCTCATTATTAAGTGTCATTGTGTGTATTATAAAAACCAAACAGATATTTTGACTGTGCCAAAGGCAAACCACATTTATTAACATCAGTTTGGTTTTCAAAATAAATCTCATTTAAAAAGCTTCTAGTGAATCTTTTTATGAGCTGTATATTGTATTTTAGCTCTGTTAAACTATTTTTTTTAAAACATATCTACAATATATACAATATTAAAATTGTTATTATAATATTGCGATTTTACAATATTAAAATTCTAGTTTTTAAGTCTTCAATGAATTCATAAATATTGTATTCATAATTTTTAGTCGATTCTATTTCGTTTTAATCTGTACCATGTTCCATCTAGTTTCAAAATATTTTTTAATAGTACTTAGAAGAAAACATGTTTTATTAAACTAATAATACTTAAACAACTTGTATAAATAAGTTATAACAATAAAAACTTAAACAAATAATGCATTATAAATCATTAATTTCATTATTTTGTGCTTGTAGCTGTGGCTGGACTATGGATTCTGGTACGACAGACTGAAGCAGACTGTTAAGTGTATCAAGGACATGTTTGTAGTTGTGTCTATGGGCCCTCCAGGTGGTGGCAGACAGGCTATCTCCAGACGTCTGCAGAGCAAATTCAACCTCATCAATATGACCTTCCCATCTGTGAGTGCATTTGTATAAGGCTACGTTAGATTTACCTCAGTGTCATTAAACTCACACATTAGACCGTGCTACAAACAAATGGTAGTTCAATTTCCATGGCATATGCAATTGTATGTTTCATTAAAATATTTAGATTATCAGGTAGAAATTTTGTCATGTTCATACCACACTACTTGCCAATCCCCAGCTATTGAATCACATGCTTCCTCCCAGCAATTGGTGCGCCCCAAACATATACAGTGGTGCACAGTTAACTCAAATCTCCGGAGACCACCAAAAAAAGTTTGAGTTATGGGAAGTTTGAGTTATAAAACAGCACATTGAACTGCTTATTCTTTTCTTAAATTTATTTTGTAGTGGATGTAAAATATAACACATTACAATGGAACATGGATAACTTAAAATTCAATGACAAAGGCTGTAAATTTCCAAACAATAAGCAATTTATGTATGATGGCACTTATTTTGATCATTGCGTTAGTGAAAAGGTAGTAGAAAGTCAAATTTGACTGCCCAACCAGTTTGAGTTATGAGTGAAAGTTTGAGTTATGTGCAGCAGATTATCATTGGCTGAGCAGGGACCGAATTGGTAAGTGTGAGTTAGCCAATAGTTTGAGTTAACCAAAGCTGAGGTACCCGAGCTTCACTGTACATAGTCTAACTGAGCCTAGGAATTCATAAACTTTGGAGAGCAGCATGGAGTACAAATTGTACGAGTAATAGGTGCAGTGCATGGCCAGCTAAGAAAGAGTAGGAAATGTGATGGTTGTTCTACATTAAGATTCAAAACTAAATTAAATATGCAAAACGGAGAAAATGCACACATGGTTTGGGGAATGGTCGAATACCGATACTTTAGGGTAAGCCTAGATCCTGCTATGGCCCTAAGATCTTTTGTTACCACAGACCAGATACCAGATACCAGATAAGGTTTGTGGAACAATATTGACACACTGAATTAAACTGTCATCAGTAGCCTTTTTTCGTTGTTCTCAGTTTTGAATTTTTTTCGTACCAAATTCCAGATTAAGCATGGTGTCTGTCAGGTGTCTGTCAGGTGTCTGTCAGGTGTCTGTCAGGTGTCTGTCAGGTGTCTGTCAGGTGTCTGTCAGGTTTTGTCAATTTTGACTAATATTGTTATTGTAATTTGCAGGATTCAACAATAAAGCGTATATTTGGTACAATGATCAATCAGAAGCTGCAGGATTTCGAGGAGGATGTCAAGCCTATTGGTGACTTGATGACTCAAGGAACACTTGAGGTCTACCAATCAGTAGTGGCCAGGTTTCTGCCTACGCCTGCAAAGATTCACTACCTCTTCAACATGAGAGATATCTCCAAGGTCTGTCTAATCTCTAATGTCTGCTCTGCCTGCACAATAGCCTCCTCAAATTATCTTGGAATTGCCTCCACTTGACATCACCAAACCAAAACCCGACAACTCAATTCCAAACAATCATTTGTGTATTCATTAAGTAATAATGATAAATTTCTAATTCTAATAATAGTTCTAATGATAATTCTAATGATAATTCTAATGATAGTTCTAATGATAGTTCTAATCATAATTCTAATCATAATTCTAATGATAATTCTAATGATAATTCTAATCATAATTGTAGTGATAATTCTAATCATAATTCTAGTGATAATTCTAATGATTATTATAGTAATTAGTCCGCTTATATACCGCTTCATGTATCTGTTAGAGAGAACTTCGAAGTGGTGGAATTAAGTTATTACTGCCTGGTCATTGGGTACAAGCATACTTCGGTGATATTCAGCCTTTCAACCTCCAATTGGTAAATTGCACCCTACATCACATAAAGCACCAGATGCCATTCGTAAACACCTTACCAGACTTGGCTACTTAAATAAATGAATGGACTATTCGAAACCACAGTCTTGACATTGGAAAACTGGCATGCTAATCCACTCGGCCATCTAATCACCTTTTGTACTGTGTACTGATGATTGATGTAATTTGTCTATTACAGGTCTTCCAAGGGCTGCTGAGGGCACATCGTAATGAACATGACACAAAACTAGCCATGACCAGGCTGTGGCTACATGAGTGCTTCAGGGTGTTCTCTGACCGCCTGATCGATACCAAGGATCAGGAGGCATTTGTTAATATCGTCAGTGACAAGCTTGGCTCGCTATTTGATCAGACATTCCACAACATCTGTCCTAATAAACAGAGCCCAGTATTTGGTGACTACATCAGCACAGATTTGGTAAGTAGATTCACACAACACATGCCGTAATATTACTATGCGCTGATATAATACCATAATCGAGCCTGACCAATTTCTTGAAAGACTTCGCTCCGAAGGCGTTAGTACTAACATAGTAACATTACCTGCTAGTACTGCTACCTAATATTAGACGATGCTTGCAATGTGCTGACAATTATACTAGAAACTGTGATCTATGATGTTAGAAAAATCAACAATTATTTTCCATGAGACTTTCTTGGCTAAAAGATAGCTATGTCCATGCTTGTGTGCAATAATAATAATAATCATATTTTGGTGTAATTGCTGTGATATTTAGATCTATGAGGATATAGCAAACCAGGAGAAGTTGAAAAAGACAATGACAGAGTTCCTAGATGAATACAACAACACACCAGGGGTGGTCTCCATGGACCTCGTACTATTTAGAGATGCTATAGAGCACTGTAAGTCTGCTGTAGCATACAGAGATAGTTACTATGTGTCATACATCATACCCATCCACACGCAACCTTAGGGAGCCTTCGAGCTCCGGGATCGACGATGCGATGCCGGAATATAAGAATAAAAATAATCTAATAAATTATTATTTTAATGGTGGCGATGCCATTTT
>JAOQGN010003012.1:0-13708 GCA_027564295.1 Himantozoum antarcticum
TGGCTTTTCTTACTATAGTGGCTTTG
Source organism: Himantozoum antarcticum (assembly GCA_027564295.1). Lineage (NCBI taxonomy): Eukaryota > Metazoa > Bryozoa > Gymnolaemata > Cheilostomatida > Bugulidae > Himantozoum > Himantozoum antarcticum. The sequence goes on from JAOQGN010003012.1 coordinate 27, forward strand.
CTTACTATAGTGGCTTTGCTTACTATAGTGGCTTTGCTTACTATAGTGGCTTTGCTTACTATAGTGGCTTTTCTTACTATAGTGGCGTTACTCACTATAGTGGCTTTGCTTACTATAGTGGCTTTGCTTACTATAGTGGCTTTCTTACTATAGTGTTTTTCTTACTATAGTGGCGTTACTTACTATAGTGGCTTTGATTACTATAGTGGCTTTGATTACTATAGTGGCTTTACTTACTATGGTGGCTTTACTTGTACTTGCTGTACTTGGGTTACATCATTAAATTTATCTAATTGTATCTACCTTTTTATCTACTCAACTTATCTTATCATTATCTCGCGCACATAATTTTATATTATATCTGCAAATTTATTTAATTATTACACGATAAAAGTTTGCTAATTTTAAATAATTTGAGATGTACGATTAGTAAAGTAAATATAGAAAACATGCTTCACATCTAAGTGCTTGCAACAATTAAATTATCTCTACGTAGTTTCAGATTGTTAATTCAAACATTTGCTCTCTCCTTGGAACTGTTAAACCGCAGCTTATACAACAAATATACAAACAATATCACAGCTTAAACACATCCATGCACTTTGCTTTATTTTAAAATTAGCCAGCAGTACCAATTTCTATGTTTTACAAGTTCATACGATTAATAATCCATCTACAGATTAAGTATGTGCACCTATGTACATGTAAATTACTCTCACAACCAAACAAGGTTAGTGCTGCAGCAACATTTAAAATTATAAACTGTATTATCCTTTCTCATTGCACTTGACTTTGGAGTTGGGTCTCTTTGATAAGTATTTGTCAATCCATTGTAAATGCTAGTAATGTAATGACTAACGCATCATGAGCTAGCAATCACAGTTTTGAATTCGCATCGTTGGAAACTTCTTAGTCCTGCTAAATTACACCAATGAACTATGTTAATGTGTTTTGTGTTGACTTTGGGGGTCACCATACTATTGTGATTGGATACTTTATCATAGCCCACAATATACTAAAATTATCCCCCCTTAGTATAGACAAAATTCATTACAACTACAAGGAAATTCAAGAATCGTTTCAGCCATAAAATGACTAAATTAGGTGTCATCATGGCTCAATGGTCTAAGCTTGCAGCTATGACGCAAGTTATCTGAAAGGACATGGGTTCAAGTCCCACTGTTGACTTCGAGGTTTTGATCCCGTAGAAGGTTTTCTTTGCCCATATCGAACCCCTACGCCAACATCTGTGCCGTGGCCTTCCCTCGATTAGCTCTGCTATGGAATTACCACGTACAATAATAATATTGCTAGTACAGCGAACCAAAAAAAACAACATTTGATCCACAATAGAGTAGAAATTTAACTTGAACAGGTACTGCAGCACCATGTAGGTGTAAGTTATCAAGCATTAGACTAGCTAGTAAAAGCGCGCTCACCGCTCTTCAGTCACTGCACCAGCTGTTGTAGTCTGCACATGGAGTGGTTTAACTGCCAACTTATCCAACTCCTTCTTCTTCTCCCTGTCAACATTCCTCTGCTGCTGCTGCCTCTCGAAGTCTCCCCTCTCGACATCACGCTTGTTTATAAGTATTGTTAGTTTGTGTCTCTCGTCAGACTCCTCTACTAGTCTCTCATAACTTTTATTAGCCAAATCTAGAGCCTCTCTTGCTGAATCTGTATAGTGTACTCTCACCCGACTATATACAATAAATAATAGATCGTACAACATGGGGGATATATACGGTAAAACCAAGGCTAATATATGTGAATAGTGTACTCTGACTGGACTACATACAATATAATTATAGATGATACAACATGGCAAATACATTAGGCGGATTCGCAACCTAGTTCGCCGAACGTAAAAATCATATATTGATTATTTCGTATATTAGATTACTATATAAAAAATAATAAAAATATTATTGTTACGTTCGGCGAACTAGGTCGCGAATGCGCCTATTGTATATTATACTATGGAATCAAGGCAACCATAGGTATATAACACTGTATTGTCACACAACTACTATATATAGTTATATACAATCAAGATATGGATAAGATACAAGATGACAATGTACATGTATATAGGCCTATAACTGTGCAACCAAAGCAATCCTACGTATACTCTGCTCTAGAACGTTAGCCAAGCATTTCTTTACTCAAAACTGGCAAACACAAAAGGAGGTAACAACCGCCACTGAAGGCTGCCACTGAAGGCTGCCGCTGAAGGCTGCCACTGAAGGCTGCCCCACTGAAGGCTGCCGCTGAAGGCCGCCACTGAAGGCTGCCGCTGAAGGCTGCCACTGAAGGCTGCCACTGAAGGCGAGGCCTAGTCAAGCAAATATCTCTTGATGGTAGATGACTCCAAATGAGGTTTGCCAGCTGTTAGGCGAAACCAAGCTGAATTCAATTATTAGTTTGTCAGGGCAAACGATATTTGAATAGTATTTCTTAATTATTCAGTAATCTAGGTAAAATGCATTTATTGTGACACAACTATATAACAGAGAATGCACAAATTACCGTACTATACATCAAATAAAGTAAACCAATTTTGTAATTTGCAATTTCTGTTATTCCGAAACGAAATTGTCAATGGTGCTGCCAAATTGGCAAAGCGTTATATGAAAATATATTAACAGTAGCAACCTACCTTTGGGGAGAGAGTGAGCGTGATCTGGGAGAATCACATTTTGATTTAACAGTATTCAAAAGTGACTTATCAAAGCAAGTACCAGCAGGTAGGTCTGTTGAGGAACCCTGTCCACTGTCCTGGTCCTACAATGAATAGTAAGCTGGTTTAGGCGTATGATGTTAACCAGTATTGGATATCACTCCAACTATAGCGGAGAGGCAAAGATAAAATGGGATTAAAATAATTTGATTAAGTTAAAAAGACTGCTGCAATAGTCATTTTATTACAGAAATTGTGTGAATTAATCTTTTTGTGCAATTAAAATTAATTTACCATTTAACGTCGGAATACTTCCAACATACACCATTCATCTCACAGTTGCTAATTATGCATTAGCTTTACGTCCCCATGAGACACTTTTCCGACACAGGGGCATATATTACATCCCCGAACACCCGAACGTTCGGGGGTCAAATCTGAGGCTAAAAAAATTTGTAATTTTGTTTAACCTTTTTTTAGTATAGTTTTCATAGCACATCAAAATCATAAAAAATAAATATCAAAAGTTAAACCCCAACAGATTTTTTCAACCCCCTAACAGCTTTTTTCAACCCCCTAACATATTTGTTCAACCCCCTAACAAATTTTTTCAACCCCCTAACATTTTTCCCAACCCCTAACAAAAAAATTTCCACTGCGCATAACATTTCCATCTTGTCAATGTTATGGGGTTGAATTTCACATAATATATGCCCCTGTTCCTACGCTATGCCATTGATAGATCTAAACACATTTGGAATCTACCAAAGTAAAACAGGGACTTGGAATCACTGTCAGCCTGTTTCACCAGCAATGAACAACTCCAAATTCGATACAAAGTGTGTGACAGTCATACAATTCGACAGGCTAGAACCCGTGTAGTATCACAGGCTAGAACTCATGTCATGTCACAGGCTAGAACTCATGTCATATCTCAGACTAGAACTCGTGTCATATCACAGGCAAGAACTCATGTCATATCTCATGCTAGAACTCATGTCATATCTCATGCTAGAACTCATGTAGTATCACAAGCTAGAACTCATATAGTATCACAGACTAGAACTCATGTAGTACCACAGGCTAGAACTCATGTAGTATCACAGGCTAGAACTCATGTAGTACCATAGGCTAGAACTCATGTAGTATCACAGACTAGAGCTCGTGTAGTATCACAGGCTAGAACTCATGTAGTATCACAGGCTAGAACTCATGTAGTATCACAGGCTAGAGCTCATGGCATATCACAGGGTAGAACTCATGCAGTATCACAGGCTAGAACTCATGGCATATCACAGGCTAGAGCTGATTTCGTTACACAAAACGATGTTAGCACCAGCTCTGAAGCCTAGTGATGCAATTGCTGGCTAGTGGCTGGGAGGGGTTTAAAAGGTGTCTTGACAGCAAAACTATTATAAAACTATAAGTATCTAATACTGATACATGGTAACTCAATCTGTGCTTGCTGTCATCTGGCAGCCATGAATATAGGGATCACAACCCGGTTATTGGACTATCACAATTTATAAAATGCAAAAATATCAGAATGAGTCTGAATCGCAAATACAGTCTCATGATAAGAGTGTTCATAAACGAGCAAGCAAACTCAAAATATCGGTACCACAAAATTCTACCCTGAACAGCTAATTAGCGGTTGCCATTTCCAAATTATTGTACCTCATTCATGATTATTTGTTGAGCTCTTGATAGTTTGGTATGAGGTGTGCGGGGTGAAGGAGATGGCAGTGGGCTGATGTCATCAAGTCTGTGTACTCCTGATATTAGATCATCCGTATTGCCTGTTGACTCTTGGTCACTGTCTGTCATTATTCACTACAAGAAAACACAAAATTAGAGAAAATCAAGCTGCTACGCAGTAAGTAACTGTGCAATGAATAAGAAGAAGCAAACGGTAACAAGTAATAAACTGAGGTCACACCGATGCATTCCCAGCCAAAACAGGCCATAGTAAAGTCGTGCAAATTATTGCTGTTTACCATCTTCCAAGCCATTTTAGGAGCTGACAAGATGTCAAAAATGTCAAGATGAAAATGTTTACTATTATTCAAGAGCTAACTTATACATGTAAATGATTGTACTTATTAAGTAAGCTAAAGTAAGATTAGTCTAATTATTAGATACTGGATAGTATAATGTATCCCTAGAACTGAGGTGTTAAGCTTAAGTGTTAGACCTTGATAAATCTGCTTATATACGATAACAAAACTAACTCACTTATTGTCACCCAGACTTCCAGGAATGACGCAAAACGCACCTATAAGCGCAATGATGACAAACTCAATAGCACCTATTTAGCAGCGTAACTAGATGAAATTAGTGCACCAGGGTAAAGTGTTGGTGACAGTTATAACAAAATAATGTTTGTCCACCTATTGAAATTATCTAATCACATTAAATTTTCATCATTAATCATGATTTTGGCAGCCAAATCAGTAGTAGGTCAGTATAGTTTATTACCACGTAGGAAGTAGTCAGTAAAAAGTAGTATGCCACTGATAAATACCTGTTACATGAATAATAACATCCAATGCAGTTGCAAAAACACACATTTCAAGAGATGCAAGTGCGAGATTCCCCTCACGAATGTCTTTGCAAGCGACTGCATTTTCCAATACACAAATAAAGTTTATTATGCAATAATAAGCTTTGTGTGTATATTATCAATGTTGCTTGTTTAGTAATTGTCTCTCTTGTATAATAATCAATAGCGTATTATTGCTAATTAATCAATCATGCAGTCTGTTGCATTGAACTGTGCAGCAATAACATGTAAACTGTATTAAAACTCAATCAGATGAAAAATATAACAAAGAGAACATATGAATGTGAACAGTTATATTTGTTGAGGGTGAGATCTAAGAATAAATGATAAACTAGAGGACAGGAATACAACAACCAATCATAAGGTAAAGTCATTGATGGTTATGAGGACTATTGGGCTGTTTACCTTATCATGGCTATTGTGTTATTGTATACAAACAATGCAATTAGCAAATGAGTACTACGATGTACGCACGCTAAAAGGGCCCAGTTGTGTGCCCAGACAAGTATTCAAAGGATATTATTTTTAGCATCTCGATGGTTTAGCAGGCTCCATCAAAATGAAGCAAAACCTGGTAAAAAAAATCTGCCTTTATATTCAACACAAGTAGCAATTCCTTAAAAGGTGTGCTGTACATATTCAAGGAGGATGTAGGATAATGTAGCGGACATGATTCGGCAAATGTCTGAAATAGCAAATTATTTGTAGATTAGAAGAGGATATAGGATAATGTAGCATCATAGGATAATGTAGACCGATAATTTAAATCTGTGCATCATATTTAAATTATCGGTCAATATTTTTTAATATATTTAATAATTGATAATTTAAATATCATTGTATAAGTCAATATTTATATCGAGAATGGTTTGTAATGAAATCGTCATCGTACTTAAGTCGAAGAACAGGTACAGAGATGAGTTTAGAGGCTATAAAATAGAGGTATAAAACAAAATACAGTATATCATTTTTCAACTGTTTCAAAATGCCATTTTGCACCTTGCCTGGCAAAGTTACAACCTTTGAAATTATTTGAAAATGGCGTGGATATCAGGAAATCTCATATAGAAAATATATGTTGATCCCTTATTGATTCTCAAATTTGTCTCATCGCACAGTTCTATTGTAGATGGTGCAGGCTTGGTTCCAGCCTGTTCCTTGTAACAGCCCACTGAGCTTGACATGTTCATCAAGACAGCTTGGTATCTAGACCAGGCTCACATATGTGCTGACAACAACAAAGAAATTACTGATGCCCACAGATTTGTGACAACGTTGCATTATACATGGGAGCGCATTACAGTGCCCTACCTTGCAATCCCCGGCACAGCACATTGTCTCAAAACATTTGGTTACACTGAGCCAAATGTAACCAGACGCTGCAATGAGCAAAGCGTCTGGTTAATGCTATACATTACACCATCTTGAGAAGCCTAAATAGAGAACCTCAGTGGTGTATATCAGTTGCAGCCAGCAGCCACAGTGCATGGAGCTTTCTGAGTACAATCCCCAACATTACAATCAACATTAATGGCATGTATGTCAATATATCACCAGTATAATACTATCAAATTTTATTTTGTCTTAGTCAGGGAATCTCGGGCTCTGGCAGCATATTTCAGCATGGGTCTCGTTAGTTATTTGTTTGTAAGCTTTGGCTTGAATCTCTGTATTTTTCATTGTATGAATCTCAGTGACCTGTTTGCTTTTGATGTTATCTGTGGTATGTGGTGACTTTTGAGTTAATAGAAATGCAGAAGTATTGGATCTCACTTTAGGGAGGGATATCAGTAGAATGAAGATTGAAGCGATGGTTCAACAGTGATTTGTTGTGGGTGAATGATAATGCTCACATTTCTGACAGGTGAAACCCCATATCTCACTTATGTTCTCATACTTCTAGGCTGAAGATGTCCAATTGCAGCTGTTGTAAGGTGCCATAGATGATGGTGTCATCTGCGAAGAGCTTTATACAATGATTAATGCTTCCCGGAAGATGTAGAAGAGAAGTGGGTCAGAGCCTATTACAGAGCCCTGAAGTACCTAGAGATACCTCATTCTGAGGCTTCAACCACAACTGTTTGTGTGCTGCCAGTCAATATTTCCTCGACTCAGCAGAATGATGACTTGATGCGATACTCCGGCTCTTAGCAGTTTGGTTATTAGTTTGGTGTGATTTACCTTATCAAAGGCCTTTGCAAAGTCCAGTAGTAAGGCTTCAATCTGTTATCCTTTGTCTAGTCTGTTCGAGATGTCAGCTACTAATTTGATACGTTGTTTTTTTGCAATCTCTGTATTGACAGAATGTGGAATGACTGATTTTGTCTCAAACATACCGGGTGAAATTCTGTATATTTTCCATCGGCATATGAAAGAAAAAATAACTCAAGAGGTTCCATGTTGTGCAAGGATCTGAAGTTCGAAAGCCAAACGAAACGAGTTCAAGCCATGCATTTAAGAGTGGTTATTATGGAATGCTTTAATGTCGTAAATTGCCAAAACAATTTCATTTAATTAGATGCAATAAGTTTGCTTGATAGCCGTTGTTTGAGTTGCATTAAACGTTTGCTATTCTATGAATTATTAACTGTATACTAGAAATGATAAAATGATGACTCCGCTCCGGGAAACATATTCAGTTGAAAGTTATATAAGTTTTAAAATTGAAATTGTAGTAAGGCCTAAAGGATTAAATGACTAAGAAATATAATAATGACAAGTAACACAACACACACAGGCTAGATCAGGCTTGGATATCGGGTAATGTTTAATATGTAGTAGTGCTAGTGGTGAGATAGTGGAGTACTAGCAACACTCTCAACAGCACTACGTACTAAACATACTAACCGTAATAAACATAAACCAATATCCTAGCCGGCGCTTGCCTGTGTTGATACAGGGATTACAAATAATAGTGTTGGACCTAAGCATGCTAAAGCAATATTCCGTTAACCACATTGTATAGAATGTGTTGACCGCTAATATTATACAATGTGAAATAAAATGTACATTTTATTTCACATTACAATGTGAAATATTTTAATATAACAAATAAAATGTGAAACATATTAACTTAGCCAAGTTTGGTCAAGCTTTACTTTGAGATTGAAGCGTCTATTTAAATAATTGCAATGCTTTTTAGTCAAGGTAGGAAGTGGAAATGAACTAATTCAATCTTCAAATTATATTTCAGATGCAAGAAAATCCCTGCCAGGATTACAATGTGGTAACAAGTTACAATTAACACATGAATCTAAATTATAGCTTGGGGTTAAAACAAAAATGCCTATGCATACAATAATATGTAATTTATATAAAGACACTAAAATGAGGATGATTATGAAGGTCTATTTCAGACAATCAAAACACTTGATCATTTTGCTAGACAAAAGATTAACAGCATCCAAAAGCTAAATAGAAATGAACAAATTGCCTGTTGCGCGTCTCTCTCTAGGCTGGAATAATTAGCCCTAATTTCTGGGCAGCTATTTATATTCTTGGCAAGTTGTTCGAAAATGTAGCAAAAATTACTAATATCGGATTAACTCAGCTTAAGAGAAATGAAGGTGCAAAAATGCAATTACTAATGTGTATAAAATTAGAGTCAGATTGACTACCTACCACCTCCAGATGACCTATGCTTCAAGATTGCTTTATGATGGGCTGACTCCGGTTGCCACGGTGTTGAGACGTCTTTATTGGGTTGACTCAGGTAAGGAGATATTGAGAGACATCTTGTGGTTGTGATTAACTGGCGGCGTTGACGCAGACTTAACCGAGTCTTTACTCTGGGTGGTACATATTGATGATCTTTATCTTATAGTAACATTATGAATATCCTTCTTTTTCAAAGGTGCATTATGAATTATAGCCTTCTATTTCAAAGGTTATGTCTAAGACTCCAACATTGCTTAAGGTTGGCTTGCCTTTGTGAATTGCAGGCTTCTCTATATTTTGCAGCGGCAACAAAAATGCTCCAACGGTTTATAGACTTTATGCTGGTAGTTGAACGAGATTTTTTGCTGTTCTACGTAATTCATTGGCTGACTGGTGACTATTATGCTTCATAACTTTACATACTCCACAGGTTAGACTGACTGGCCTGTAGTTCGATGTGAGTTTTTCTTTTCTTTCTTGAAGATGGGGCAGTTTGCAGATTTTGGTAAAATTCCGTTTTAGTTAGCTCGGCACCCCTTCGACTAAGTTCCACACTGTCGATTTGACACCCCAAAACCCCAAACTAACGTCAAGGTAGCCAAACTGAAAAGGAATTATACCCAGAGTTCTTCCAACCAGCTGGGATCCTGGCAGTGTCAAGTAATATTTGAAACAGAGTGGTCAAAGGTGCGGTGAGAGCATCTGCCATGTCCAATAGAATCCTGGAGATCAATCCTACTGGTCAGGATGCCATGTTCAGTAGAATCCTGGAGATCAATCCTACTGGCCAGGATGCCATGTTCAGTTTCAGGGATTTCAGCTGCTGTTTGAATCCTGTTGTTGAAACGGTGATGTATTTCATGGCATCATTTCTGCTAGATGGAAAGTAATGTTCATTTCTCGGAAATAGAGCTGGGAAGATCGACATTAACAGAGCATTTAGTGCATTATCTTATCATCACTTTTCAATGGACCTATTGATGAAGTGGCAGCTCTATGAAATAAATACTTAGTGCTCTTCTCGTGTTTGATAGGTCCAGAAATGTGTGTTTAGTTCCCCTTTAGTCGTGCTGTCGACAGTGATTAATTTGTGGACATAGTTTGCATATGCTCTTTCCGGAGGAGTTGATATTGTACCACGCTCCTACGTCGTTTAATCGTTTAAATCGTTTATCTATAGATGATTTCCCTGTCTGCTTGCTCTTCATCCAATCGTTACAGGTCTTTACTCTTTAGTGATTCAAGAACAGGATTTTTTCTCTTTGCTACTGTCAACAGCTTCGAATAGATGAGTTTTTTTCAATGCACATGTCATTCAGTAAAGGAGTATACTTCTGGGCTACACAAATTCGAGCATTCTTCTCCGGTCTGTGGTGTCTGTATCTTGGATGTCAGCTTGACTCATAATTCCAGGTATGGTCTATAGTGTTCACTAATTCCTGGTAATACCATGGCCTATTACCTTGCTCGATCAACTTAGTAGCTATCAGATCAAGCCGGTATTTTCATGGCGTGTTGGTTTGGTCAGAACTTATGTGAGACTGTAGTCATGTAACAGTGCAGTGAAGTCAATGTGTAGGGCAAGGTGTTTGATGAGTCAGTCCCAGTCCTAGTCCCATCATAGGTCAGTCCCAGCCTGGATAGTTAAAATACCCTGCAAGGATGTAGCCACAGTCATGTTCTTTTTCTGGCACGTATATGCTCTGATGTCCTCCTCATCCATAGATAGTAGTTTTGCCAGTCACACTTAGGTGGTAACATGTTCCAATTAGAATGTCCTGATGGCCTCTGCAACAGATTTTTACTCAGTATTTCAAAATTCCCAGTAGGCACATTGGTGATCTCTGAGCTTATGATAGCATTATTTGTGGGGACCAATACACTATCGCGTATTCCGGTTGGTCTATCCTTGCGGTAGATACTGCACAGGTCACTCCTCAGTTGAGAATGTTTCTATACCACTCGTTAGTCATTTCTCAATGTCTAAAATGATATAATGCCTCCTGCTACGAATGATGTTCATTCACAAAGTCTTTTGTTGACTATGGATTGACAGTTCACATTAAGTGGGTGTAGTGGTCGACCTTTTGATTGGTCTGGGCTGTTTTGTTGGTGATGTCGTATGGTACTGGTGTGGATTGGTCATCTAGTGAGGCAATACTTGATGATATAATGGTAATGGAGTTGTTGTTATGATTGTTGTCTTCATAGTTGGCTAGAGTGTATTCCTGGCAGCAAATGTAAAGTGAAACCAGTTGTCACACTGCTCACAATAAGCACTTTTTTGCCTCCCGCAGTAGAGATTACTTACTTCCTGTAGTAATAGCCAACTTTCTAGATGAAGACGATGTCAATATGGCATGTGTTTCAGTCTAGGTTATATAAAATCTAGAAATCAAAAACAGTCACAGGCCTGGTTGTCAAACTGCAATCCACTATCTACCATGCCTCGTTGATAGTGTTTGGGGGCTGCAGTTTGCAAAAAATCTGAAATATTGTATATTTTACATTAATTATCTATAATATTTTGTTGTATCTGTTGTAGTATTGTTACTCACATTTATAACTCACTATTGTACTACTCAACAAAGGAAAACTACATGTACTCTACTTCCATGTTACCAGACAATCGCCATACCTACATACATGTTACCACTCAACAACAGAGCTACCAGTGTTCATTAGAAAACGTGGACAATCACTGAAAAGACAATCTTTATGTATTCTTACCATTAGGACAAGGCTGGCCAGCCACTAGGGTTTTATGTTTGATCATTTATGGTGCACCAATGTTCTAGACAACCCAGCTAACAGGTAAACATCATTTACTGCACAACACTCATCTTGTATCAGGCATGTCACTGTCTTCTTATTTAGCAGAGTTAAGGGATACAGGATGTGGCTAGATGACTAGCCACATAATTGAGAGTAATTAGCACCGTGTCAATCAATATAATCTTGTCCATGCTACTGTTGACTGAAATAACCCTGTCAGAGTTCAAAAGTTAAAAAAATGCGAGCAGAAGAAAATCATAAATCATTTTTCCCACGAAATGGAACTTTTGTTAGTCCGGCAGGTGTATACTTGCACTTACACTTCCAACGACCATTTAGTAGCCACCATCTTCCACCTGCAGGAAAATATGAGGTCTTACCTTGAACAGCCTGCTGACCATTGCAGGCTGACACATAGTGATGTTCTACGATAATTTAGGCTCAGTACTTACTATAATTGTTATTATTATTTTTTTATTTCAAATGTTTATTGAGAGTTACATAAAGTAGTACACTTTTCTAACCTCATCAATGGATTAATATAATATGGGCTATCGATATCGGGCTTATATAATATTAAAGAAGATAAATAATGTATTATAACAGATTAAAAGTAAGAAAAATGGTAGTAACTATCACTTAAGTTGGAAAATGGAAAAAGTACTTTGATGATTTCACATTAATTTGCTCAAGATCCCTTTTTGTATTCTCAACCAATAATACATCAGCTGAAGATATAGTATGTAATTACATACGCTACATTAGTTCATTGATCAAAAAATGGTCAAACTGTGTTTTCACATTTTTGCAAATTTTATTTTCAATTATTTATTATTTGCGTAGCGTAAAATACTTCATAATGAAAAGTAGGTCTACATAAAATGCTAACACACAAACACTTCATGGGACCATTTGGTTCCCCAAGAGAACCTGTTATTTATGCTTTACAAATTAAGGTGCTTTCTGGTCTACTGGACAAATTAAATAATTGAGATGGAATATTTAGCTTAAAATAATAAATGCGTACTAATACCAACAGCAAACCCCATGTAAAACGGATAACTCTTTCAGTATTAATACCGGAATATGGTGGTGGTAAATGTGGAACTTGGATACTGTCCATTTATGGTGGACAATGAATCATATACCAAATTGCTAACAAAATAATATAAAACATAATTCAATGTGAGAAGACAAGCTGGGAACATTAGGAAGCATTATTTGATTAGGAAACCACTATAGTATTAAATGAACTGGATAACTGATTCATAAATTATCTGGTTGTAAATTGTCTGGAATCATCAGTTAAGTATGTGAGGGGGACTAAGTAAAGATTGGGTTACCAGAAAATAGCAAATATTTGTACCATTATATTTAGGAGTATTGGCTCAAACACTAGAACATAACTCTATGCACCAACCAAAGCATAGTTAAAGGCTTGTCCATACTCAGCTGGGACTTTAGCCTGGGTTTTCAAGCCTTTTGTGTGTGTGAGAGGCGTGAGAGGCGATGCCTTAAAAATGCTGAATAGCAGAACAAGAGATCAGGGCAGGACACTGCAGAACTTGCAGAAGATAAAAGAGATTTGAACAAAACTTCAAGATTCAAATTTAAAGATGGTTGCCATTTTAACTCTGAAATTACCTTGAACATTGTGATCTTATGCTTGACAAGCAAGATTTCTGCCATATCAAGGGTAGCGATCGAAAAACAGATGTAGACAAAGTATGTTTCAAAGCCAAACAAAGACCACATCATGACCCTCAAATGGCCTTGAATTTATACCTTGCTGCATACGCCTGAAAACGGACACAGCGGTTTTCAAGGATGGCGATCAAGAATGGGATATCGACATGGATATAATAATAACTAGTGATGGGCACGATTGCAAAATTTTAATCACGATTAATCTTACTCTGTGAAAAATTAGTCTTCTGTTAATCTTGGAAAGAATCTGGACTTAGTCTGCCTCAATTATTATCATATAAATTGAAGAAATAGAATTGA
>JAOQGN010003123.1:0-13705 GCA_027564295.1 Himantozoum antarcticum
CTGCTTGGCCTACTGCTTGGCCTACTGCTTGGCCTACTGCTTGGCCTACTGCTTGGCCTACTGCTTGGCCTACTGCTACACGCTAAGAGAATGCAAGCATACGTATTAAGTTAATAGTTTTGCGCACATTCACCACATTGTCCATTTCATATCACCGGGAGACTATCATTTAATAAAATTATAAATGATTTAGTCATCTAATCTAGCTTACTAATCTAAGCCAGGATACTACTCTAATTTTACTACATACACATTTATGATGTGAACAATGTTAATAATCCATTCGCTTAGTGGCAGTAAGTCGCACTTAGTGGCACTAAGGCACTAAGCATTCTACTCTTCCCTGTTACTCATCCCCCCTGCTACACTGGGAACCCATCCAGGCTAACAGAAAGCGGTAATATACAAGATACCTTATAGTTTGAGCTACCTGGACCTTACCTTTACAGCTTTTGATCCTGATCTCTATGTAAGGATAGTGCATCCTGGCGTCCTGTAAAACATACTCCTCCTTTATTCCTGATGTGCAGCTGCTGTTCTCAAAAAACATATATATCGTTGTCATTATAGCAATCTATCATAGTTCTCAACAAAATAGGTGTTATCGGCAGGCGATACGTTTTTTGATTAAAACCAACACCAACCATATTCACCACACTCTATCCGGGTATAACGGCACAGGTAGATTCACCACACTTTACCCGGGTATAACGGCACAGGCAGATTCACCACACTCTACCCGAGTATAACGGCACAAGTAGATTCACCACACTCTACCCGGGTATAACGCCACAGGTACATTCACCACACTCTACCCGGGTATAACGCCACAGGTACATTCAATACATTTAAGCATATGGGGTTGTTGGTTCCCTTACGACGACAATTAAAAATATACAAATTACACAAATCTGACGATAAAAAAGACTAGGAATAAATTGAGATACAACATCTAAATAAGTTTTCATACACAGTGGAGACTCGAGAGCATTCTCCTAAGACATGATTACAGATTCCAGTCGCTCTTGGATAGCCATTGACAAGAGATATGTAGATACTACATTCTTGGGTTATACTAATAAGTGATAGGATTTTCAGCAGGAACTGGATCATCAGCCTCCTTTAATTTAGCACTACCACTTAAAGGTTCAGTTAATATTTTCACTCCTTTACTTACCAGATTAAAACTGAGATTTCAAGTTCAAGAACTTGGTCTCGGTTAATCTACGAAGCTTCGGCAAAAATAGCGAAAATAAATACTTATAATTTTACAATTTTTTGATGGTAGATAATTACCCTGATTAGAATAAACTTTTAGTTCAGCATGCACTTTTATTAGAAATTAAGGAATACAAATACAAGTATATCAAATCATTGTTTTACTGATCAGATACTCAATTTTGCAGTGCTGCATTTTGCCTGTTTCTAATATAATGAAGTAAATAGAGGGACAAAAATATGATTTATGTTTATCTTTTAATGGAATAGAACTTACAGGTCAATCTTTGTTTCACTCAGTACATCCATGCAATCAATATAACCTCCGGCCACTACAATCAGATCGGGCAGATAATTTTCATCATCCATGTCTAAAGTGATACACAGGCGTGATATCACAGTGCCTTTCTTCATCTTTAATCTGTAATAGTGAGGGTAGTATAACTTAAGAAACTGTACCCGGCAGCATTCAACCAGGTCAGGTGCATGTCAGCAATAATGAGTGTTCAAGATAATGCTGGAGACATACAAGCAAAACCGAAGTCAAGGTGTAACTGTCTACCCATAATGCACACATGTCTACCCATAATGCACACATGTCTACCCATAATGCACACATGTCTACCCATAATGAACACACATTCCAAGCTCACATCTTAATTACTGCTCAATGACTGGAATCATAATATATGATATTATATTATCATATATTAAGTATAATTATGATTGGAACAAAACCGTAAATAGATGTTCAGGCAATCAAATTCTGCACCACATTGTTAAGACATCATAAGAACTTCTGCATGGGAAACTCTCCGACGGTGGAGTATAGAATCAAGTTACGTTGACACCTGCACAGTATCTAGCTGATAGGCATGAGGATTACCAACGTGTCATGTATACACTTCATTTGGATATGTCTTATGGAAAGGGCTGATGATGATATATGTAGGTAGGTGTAGGTAGGTAGGTAGGTACGTACGTACATACATACATAGGTAGAGAGAAAGATATAATAGTACTGTACATTATACAGTATGCACATATAAAAAGGCCTGTTGTACCTGATCCAATGTTGCCCATGGTTACCATCACTCTCCCAGAAGGTCTCGTTGTTTCCATCAGTCAGCTTTTCCTCATCATCTTGTCCCTAAACAAGGATTGCAAACACATTGATTAGATTTCGGGAAAAAGCAAAAGTGAAAAATTAGTTCTGGTTTATTATCCCTGGAGATAATAGAGTTCTATAGCTGGACTATTATTATCAGAAGTCAATGACAAACTTAATGTTAGAGCTGCCTAAAATGATAAACAGATAAAGTTGAGTTTAAACCAGTTAGACGTTCGGCTTGGCAACCGTCTAATATAACTTGACTAATAATATGAGTATACATTAATTCTTATGATAGTTCAAATGCACTGTCATTGCGGTATTTAGTTACAAAAAATGTCGTATATATGCCTACTACATACAACCAGAATCAAAATATGCCCAGATTCATTAACAAAAATTAAAAACAAAAACATTTGAACATTATTTTTAATACAGTATTATCAGCTTCTGATCTTTTTCATAAAGCGAAACTGCATGGTAATGCTCATTGCGCAGGCCCTCCAGTGATAGCGATCCGATATATTAACATTTTTAAAGGAAAAACTATCTCCATTTATATGATTAGCCAATCCCACGTGAGTGGGTCAGTCGTGTCCGTCGGTCTATGAGGGTCAAGGTTATCTTACGAAGGATAATAAAGAATAAATAATACCAGGTAAACCAATAAAACTAATTATAGAACTATTTACTAATCTAATAAGGTGACCCGAAGCAGCTACATGTATTTACTGCTTTTCCTTATTATCATAACTTACATATTATTCGTTTGTTATCACAAACTATACATATTTACACACTTACACATGATGTGGAGACGGTGATCTGATCGACAAAGTTCTTTATGGTACCGAGGTTTGAAGTACCAATATCAATACTATCAGACAGGAAGTGCACCAGTTGCTCATCACATTCTGTAGACCAGTTGCGTGGCATCTGCTGTAACTCGGACATAGTATCAGTGTCAGCTGGGGCCACTTCAGGCTTCCTCGATATAGTCATTGAATGCTGTGATTCTACACAGCCTAGCCAGCTGAAACACAGGTTTATATATTTGCTATTGCAAGAAAATATTGCGCAACAAGCAATGCCAACAAGATCTACTGTGAAAAACTGTGAAGGTACAGGTGATATGGTAATGTGATGTTTTTCTTTTGTACATGTGCTCTAGGCCAGGGGCGTGCTCTAGGCCTACCACAAAAGAATGCGTAATTATTATAGAAAAAAACTTCATATAGTTCTACAAATATATTAGTAAAAATTCCATATGGGATTATACAGTGGACATGCTATAAAATAGTTACGTAAATTTAATACCAAACAGCTTGCCAACAAAACAAATGATGAAAAGTACCCATCTTCCATAGTATAATGATACTACTGCAGCTGTATAATATAATTATGCATACATATTACATTCTACTGCAGCGTAGAGTGCATACATACTGATTAATTGCTACATTCTCGTCTTCCTTCCAATTGTTTGCAACACCTGAGCTGATCTCATGTGTCCTGCTTTCGGGCTCAAGGTAAGCAGGTTCCTCACTTGCTGTGCCATGAATAAGTACCCAGACAGGAGGAGAAAACTCCTTTGTAGTTACATTTGATGATACACCTTGCTTTACCTGCAATAGAAGTGAATATAATCAAACATATTAATAATATTAGTGAAGACAAAACCTGATCAGATTGCTCCCATAAGTTATAACAATATGCAAAATAATTTCTATGAGATCTAAAGTGGAGTCGTAAACCTGCCTAAAACAGTAGAGCTGTTTTATCGCAGTATAAACCACCAAAATTCAATTTAGTGTATTATTAACAGAACATGAATTCACAGGGATATGTGTGATTTTGCTGTAAGGACAATTGCTACCTCATTTATATTTTCTCAGCAGTTTCGTAATATTATTGAGATAGTGAATCGTTCTGACAGTGTGAGCCATAGGGTGACTTTAGTAGGAGTGGCTTGACGGTGTTGTTTGGCCTTGATTTGATGGGGAGTGGGAAGGGAGCAAGCTCAGATGATTCTTATATGATACACGCGGCTGGCAACTTTAAACACCGCGAGCCAGATATATTAATGTAATATCTAGAAAAATGATCAGCAGGACGTAAATAATCGCATTTTCAAAGTTTTTTTTATAGGCCTATGTATAACCTATTAGCTATAATGTGGCTCGCTGCGGCAAAAGTTGCCAGCCGTGTGTCTCATATAAGAATCATCTCAGCTTTTTCCCTTCCCACCTCGCAGCAAACAACCACCACCATGCCCATCAAGCCACGCCTATTAAAGACGCCATATGGTGTGAGCAGATGTGATGTGTGCCATTTCCAACATCCACAATCATTTATAGGCTTAAGCCCATAGGGCTTCCGTAGCCGAAGATCTATTAATATAGCGCGTTTTTTGATCGAAGCGTAGGGGTGAATGGTGGGGGTGGGATAGGGCAGCAGCAAAATCAAAAAATCCCCGAGGTAAGATTTTAAACAGAGGTTTACTCACAGAAAGAGACAGTTGATCAGCTCAAGCAGATGATGTAATTAATTCACAACCTTTTAAAATACATGAAGCAGCTTCAATTGTTACTTTTAAATACTTTTGCATATGATTTATGTCCAGGCAAAGTGCAAATTTCAACAACTATGCCGCTTCGACCTAGAGTGAGCAGAGAAATGTGCAAAATTTGGCCTGTTGAGCTTAAGGCGCAGGCATTACTTTTGCGAAGAGTCATACGCATATATAGAGCTCGCGTGGTGACGCATGCGCAATGTCGGTTTTGACAGGTCTAGACACCTAGTTTCGCTCATTTTCCTGGTCAATCGGCGTCGAAGCGGTATAGTTGTTACAATTTGCACTTTCCCTGCAAATAAATCATATGCAGAAGTATTTAAAAGTACCAATTGAATATGTTTCATGCATTTGCAAAGGTTGTGAATCTATTCATCCAATACATGAGTTGGTCAACAGTCTCTTTATGTAAGTAAACCTCTGTTTAGAATTTAACCTCTTAGATTTATTGATTTTGCTGCCGCCCTATCCACCCCCACCATTCACCCCTACGCCTCGATTAGAAAACGCGCTATATTCATAGATCTTTGGCTACGGAAGCCCTATGTCAGTCACAAAGTGTTTTCTAAGTATTTGAATTGCCAACATCTGAATTACTGCACTTTTCCTTTTACTGCACCTTATTTACACCCCAGTGTATGCCAGTGTATAAAAACTTTGCAACACAACCTGACAAAACCAAGAAAGCAAAAAAATGTAAATCTTCTAAATGCCTAGCAAGCCATCAAGATCGATTTCCGAATTAGTTGTGTTCTTAAAAATTGTTAAAATCAAGTGTCCAGTAACAGCTGATAACAGTGATACATGATGTTGCACAATCAATTGACAAGGGTTACGAAGTACATGCTGCTGTACTTGATCTTACTAAGACTTTTGACTTGTTACCCCACCACATCCTCGTACACAAATTAATTGATCATAATGTTGACCCATTTATAACCAAATGGATTGCCAACTTTCTATCATACAGATATCAGCAAGTAATTATAGGGGGTTCCATTTCTGACTTGATACAAGTTACATCAGGAGTACTACAAGGCAGCATATTGGGACCATCACTTTCCTTGCTATATCTTAATGACATTAAGTATGATAATTGTGATTCGTTGCAGCAGGATCTATGCCATTTGTATGATTGGAGTGTTCCAAACTCTGCTCTTTAACGCCTCCAGGAGCAACATCATCGTTTTTGCACCCAGAAAGCATGAAAACTATTATCACATTAATAGTGAACTGCTCAAAAAATCCGATATAGTCAAGTATCTTGGCCTTAACATCCGGCAAAATTTAAAATTGGATATACACATGGACACTATTTTAAACAAGGCTTCACGTGTTTTAGGGTTAATAAAGCACACACTATTTGACGTTCCCATGGAAGTTAAAAAATTAGCTTATTTTTCACTGTGCCGACCAATTTTAGAATACAGTTCAGACGTTTGGGACCATTATCAGAGGGATCTTAGTTACAAGATTGAGGTGTTCCAAAGTAAGGCCATAAGATTCAATTTCAATCGCTAACATCAATGAAAACTAACCAACTGCCAGTGTCCACTCGGTCCTCATCCTTCAATTCCACCTACTGTAATCGAATACTTATTTACAAAGTTTTATACCCAGGACGACGAGGGAACTAAGGACGGGGGTGTGCCGGCAGAATAATAAAAAAAAGTCCCTGTTGATCTGATGGCCTCCCATTTCCTCTTTTTTAGAGGTCTTGAGGCTCTACTTAAAACGAAAAACGAAGAAGTTGTAACGGTAGAGTAAGACATATTTGTTGCCAAAATGCAATGTGTCCAAAGCGCTGCCATTACAAGGGATGTCCCAGAATTCCAAACATGAAATGTCATGTGACCTAGCTCGAAAAATATGCCAGGAAATCGGGTGGCTAATGAGTCGCTTCTTATGAACACTAAAAGTTTGAACCTTGACATAACCCAGGGTGGATGGAAAAGATAGTTGTTAACCACCCCTATTATTTGCATTTTGTTGCGAGTTAGGTCGCATGGCATTTCATGTTTGATATTCTGGGACTTTTTTGTAATGGCAGTGTTTTCCACATATTATTGCATTTTCGCAACAATTTTTTATCTTAGTATCGTTACAATCTGTTGTTGGTCACTCCATATAACAATTTTCAGGAGCAAAACTAATTCGGAAAACTTGTTCGATGGCTTGCTAGGCGCTCAGGTGAAAATTTATATGAATAATTTATACCTGTTACTAAAAGTCAAACTGTGTTGGAAAGTTGTTTGACCCTGAGGGAAAAGAAGTAGCAGTTCAGATGGTGGCATCTCAAACGCTTGCAAAACACTTGCTACCTGTGCCCCTCCTCTGCAAAGAAGACCTCTCCAAGACTGTCTTGCGTATGGGCCTAAGAACCATGATCTTATAAATATCCTACAATTTTAAATTTGGGCAAGTTAGATTTTTAAGAATTTTTAAGCTTCAAAATTGAATTCTGCTAGTTTTGATATTTGCATACACTCTACTGTGCATTATCCCTTATTTTATAGGCAGCTGAGCAGTCTAAGCCAACATGCTGAGGATATGTTCAGAGAGCTGTTTGATGAGGCTACTGCCATCTATGAGAGGACTTGTCATCTCAATAACAAAGTGGAGACGCTCAAAGACTCTGTTCAACAGTTTGATCCCAACCAAGTTGTCGGTACAAAAATAGTATAGCCCTATATTTTTATATAGCTTGTCGATTTGTTTTGAAGCCCTGCCCCTATCCCCAGTATTTGTATTAGGAACATAGCCTACTCCATCGGAATTCAGATTGTTCCCGAATTACTAGGATGACATAATTTATGAATTGTGAAAGACCTGTCATTTTCTTTTTCTGTCAACTGCTATTCTATCATGAAGTCTATCCTGCTTTCCACTGAGCTGTGTAATGACTTGTATCGAGGTCACCTTTTTCATCATATATTTTACCGATGATATACTCTGCTGTAAACCAAATGTGGTCCTTGTTCATCAATTGGTTAACTGCTCACTGTGTCTTTCTACACTCCAAATACATTATGGCTAGTTGTCATTATCATCATCTGATTGTTGTCCGTATTTTGCAACACTTAGCCATCTGTTTACGTCACTGCTGCACACCATGCCTTACCACACCTTTCTATCTTGCGAAAGAGATGCAGGTCCACTTGGCTATTTCTTTATTGGTAATGAGTAATGACAATGGTAGTGACAATGGTGGTTTATTTGCTAGTGAAACTGACTGATATAACAAAGAAAAAACCATACAAGACAGAGTACCACACAGATCAGCAGATATGTACTAAGAGCACGATGCCCCGAAGCTTACAGGATATGTACAATCAGTGTGCACCTCCTCCAAGTCTGCACAAATTCGACAAATTTAGGTACTCTATTAATTATGTTACATCTTGTATTGAAATTAACGTGACTATATAAATAACAGAGGCATATATATAAAACAAATTACAGCCTTCATTGTTCAGAATTTTACACCGTACGTTTCCAATTTTGCACCAAACATCTTAATTTTTGAAAAACTATCACCAAAATGTTCATAGAAAAAGTTCTAATTAAGTTGGAAAAGTGGGGTTATCGTCATTGGAAGAAAAGAAATTTCTCTACAAAATAAAATTACACGACATGTAGTGGTTTCGGGACAGCTATATATGCACCATGTGAAAATAATAATTATTTTTTATTATTATTCTTATTATTCTTATTAATCCCAGTCTAGTGAGTCTAGACAGATTGCAAAAACAACTGACAAATCAATAATAATAATAAAAAAAATTCTGCCATGTTTTTTCCAGAGATAGCTTTTGGTTTGACCTCAAATATGGCGTAATAAAATATCCTAAAAGTGAGATGATTTTCAAAAAAATTGTATTAGGCATTCTATTGGCCCAAACTAAGTCAACTGTCAACTCTCGAAATTGAAAAATAAATAGCTATTGATGGATTAAATATAATTTATAACTTTATGGTTTACTAGTATATTCGTGAAAAAAATTGTCTAGCTGTCTTTATCATGGCCACCTAAACTTACAGTATGTAAATGTATAACTATTTTGAAACTACTGATATAATCTAGTACCAAGTAAAAGGTACATTGGCCAACGGTTTACAAAATACTCTACTTATTACTGCGCTACCGGTATAGCTATACAATGTTGTATAATATAGAAAATAATAAATTATGTTATTTTCTATTGTGTACACAATGTCATAGAAATATCCATACCTGAGAAGGTTTCAGTTTCGACTCAAACCAGGTAGTCCGCATTTTGAAGTGGCTGATGTTATCACTTGTTTCTTGTTGTGCTGGTTATTGTAAGGCAGACAATACACAGAGAGTAAGATGAGATTGGTGGGGCCCAAACAGATATAATATGTTTATTGGCCCCTGGAGTTCAGGTTCACAACGGTAGCAGAATGGCAGTAATCGGTATAATATTGAATGGTTCAGAAAATATAGAGTTGCAGAAGCACATCTGATTACTGTAAGCAATATCACAGAACTGAAATACATGAATGACGATTATAATAGCAGTTAGATAGCAAGGTACTTAATAGAAGATTACTGCTATTATATATTGTTCCGTCAGTTAACAAGCTTACACACGGGGTAATTATGACAAGTATTGCTTGGCTAGTAGATAGTCACATGCAATGGAAATCCGAGTGGCAAGTAGCTGTCCATTACATTAGCTGTAAAGGATACATGTAAGCTCTCTTGGATTATAAAGGATAACTGGATCTTGATATCAGATAGGATCACCATACTGCATAACTCTGTAGTACAGCCATCAGATATACAGCATAGAAGTGGCTGCTATCAGTTGGTAGTTATCCTTCTCTCCTGATACTGGAAGATGATTCAGCACTGGTACAGCTTGCAGACCAAGAGCTGCCTGGCAAGGAGTGTGGTAAGAATGCACAGACATAACAGTAATACAAACAATCAGTATATGCGCAAATTGACACTCAAAATACGCCGGATTCAATATTTTTATTCAGATTCAGAAGATAACAGTTTTGGAGGTTTTTGATATTTTTCTAAGTTTACTTATTATCAAATTACCAGCCAATTCACAAAATGAAATTCTTGTAAATATTATTAAATCGATCCAATAAAAACTCTGTAATTACTGATATAAGTAATTACCCACTTTATATTTCACCTGGTCTTTGAAGATATTCCCTAGCTATATCGTGTATATTCTTGGATCTCAAACTGCCAGAGGCATTGTCATTTCTTTAAATGAGAGTACGGTGGACCAGTGTAGTCAGACTGGAAAATTTAGTAAAGTGTCAGGTGTGAGAAAATTGATACGTCTGGAGTGCTAACCAGAAAATTACACGAACTAAAATTATTATCCTATGATTACCTGATTACACTAATAGAACCCTAATCAAAATTATAACTTAAGCACGTGAGTGAGAAGACAACTTCGTCTCCTCATCAAAGCCAAGCCTAAATTATAATAGGGAAGACAACTTCTTCTCTAAGATCAGAATTCATATTTACACACAGATTTGTCAGTACTAATACATGTACCAGTATATTCTCTTGTTACATTCTGTAGCTTATCTCGTATTTTATTATTTCTTTAATTTTCCACCCGGACAGTAGGGTGTTATTTGCCAGTATGACTGCTAGTTAATAGTATGCCTGCTAGTTAATAGTATGCCTGTTACCTGACAGGCCACCCTGACAGGCCACCCTGACAGGCCACCCTGACAGGCCACCCTGATAGGCCACCCTAATAGGCCACCCTGACAGGCCACCGTGACAGGCCACCCTGACAGTATTTGGCTTGCTATATGATGCAAATTTTCCACTGGTCAGATCTATCCAGTAATAAACATTGCTTTTATCAAAACTGTACTTTTATTTACCTAATTTTATATATGAAGTGCTCTAATACTTCATTGAGCACTCTGTTGCATTATGATTGCAACCTCACTTCCCAGTTTATATACTGTAGTAGGCACAGTAGACAGATACTTGCATACCAGCTGACATTGTTAACAGGTGCTTGTAGATTTAGCTGTCACAGTGAACAGATGCTTATATATATACATGTAATATAGCTGACAGAGGACTCAAGCGCTTGTAGTTCGGATCCTACATGTTAAGAGATGTGCCATAGTTTGTGCCTACTGCCAATTAATATTATGTTAATATGTAACATGTAGTAGTTATGTTATGGCATACTAGGATTTCTATTTATTAGTACATATATCAAATAAGAAATTATTGAACATTTACTTTATTTCAGTGACATGTGAAAGATATTTTATATTTAACTTTTATTGTTGTGATCTTAAACTTATCTATCATATAAATATCAGAATATGAAAATACAAGTAATTATATTGTCGATATTGACTTAGAATTGTTTTAAACTGTCTCTTGCAAGACTCTCTCTAAAACACACGGTGCTAAACTGAGTCGGAGTTCATTGAACAGTCAGCGTTGCCAGTAACATTGAATGTTAGTGACTAGGCTGAGCATCCTGTTGGGACTTTGATGACATCAGCTAACAAGTTGATTTACATGTCACGTTAGATTATCACTAGCAAATTATAGAATATTATAAATTAATGAATCACATGAACAGAGCAGTGAGCAAAAGGAGGGCAAGTTCCCAGTGAGCAGGTGGTAGCAAGTATATTGTCCTCACATGTTCTGTTTGTTGGATAATATAAAGCCAAATATATACATGCACAAAAAAATTATTAGAACACACCGAACCTATAAACACATTGATGGTAATAAAAATTCAGCTCTAGACCTTTTTAACTCTAAACGTGCAACCCAACAGTCTAACTCCGAAATTCGCTCTCGTTAAATAATGTAGTTGACTTGACTATACTAAAGTAAAGTTATATTAGAATGAAATTGATACATGTATAATTATGCTCTTACAAAGGTAGGTGGTGCACCTCATTGAGACTCATTGAGACTCAGAACATGAGTAAATCGACGGCTATGGTAAAGTGATTTAGCAAAAAAGCGAACGAAGGTCGAAAACCATCACGTATGTAATGAATGAAACTGAATTGATAAGCTTTGGCTATCAAATACAAAAATATCTCATTACGCTCTACCATACCATAATCTAGTATTCTTAGCTCAAACGGCAGTGTTTTTAGATTCGTGACTGGAGTGCACACTGAGCACAACTTCGGCTAGAGAGCACTTTTAGTGCACCTTGGACTAGAGAGCTCTTTGAGCGCACCATTGGCTAGAGAGCTCATTGAGTGCACCTTCGGCTATAGAGCTTACTGCTTGTTGTTGACTACTTTCACTTCCAGCAGGACATCATTTGCTTCAAGTTCATTCTCTGGGGTATTGACAGCAGCCGGTTTAGAAGACCATAAGCTGTCAATGTCAGTTATCTCCCCCATGCTGCTGCTTCTCATTGCCTTTTCTCTCTGCTTGGCCAGCTTCTCTCTCTTCTGACTGTATTGGTAGACTATAGTGAAGTTGCCTCCCACAATAGCTATTGGTAGAGCAGTAATCATAAGCCCTACTATCATCACCACCACTGTTATGAGACATCCAGCAAACGTTGTTGGGTACACATCTCCATAGCCCACTGTAGTCATCGTAACCATCACAAACCAGTAGGCTATAAACAGAAAACAATCGAATATGCCTGGATATATAAATCCTCTAATCTCGCTTTTCAGTAATTTCCTGCTATGATATATTGTATAAATCTGGAACGAGCCAGAAAATCTTCGTCGAGTCAAAATCGAGTATTTGAACAAAATCGGTACCAAGTTTGGTCAAACTGTTAGTCTGTAAACAAGTTGTAGGCCTAAGTGTTGAATTTTAACAGAAATATTCAAAGATTTGATTATTGTAGTTTGTGTAAGTACTTTTAATAACTATACAACACGCAGTGATTGTTATTAGTAAAAGATTATCTTAGTTCAAATAAGTTTTGTTTACGACCTTGAGACTTTACTAAAACTTGCGTCTATGACATAACATAACGTCTATGACATAACATAACATAAATATCACATAACAAGAAAATAGGTTGTCATTATTTATTCATTATATTTGTAATTCATCAAGTATTAGCTGGGACTTGAGGAGTCGAGCTTCTTGATGCCTAAGCTTGACGAGTAGTACCGGGTCAAGCTGCTCATTGCAGCACTAATTTACTGTATGATTATATATTGGCAGTTGGGGTTGTCCACACTGTTCATCCATCAGAGCCAAGGTTAAAAGTGAGAGGATTTAATCAGCTGGGTCCCATTACGTGTACCATTCAGTGTAAGCAATAGGTTCACTTTGTAGTTATGGAAAGTTGGTAGCTGACAGTAATGAAATGGACTTTGCTATGGATGTTCTTTATGTTTGTTGCCAGCTGCCAAAGTACATTCGCTTCGTTTCACTGCATGTAGCTTGAAACTTGTTTGTTATTGTGTAGGAATAATGGCTATTAATTATTGTAGCAATAATGGCAAGACGAAGGAAACATGACCTCTCTGGCGGGGCCAACAAATTATGATAATTTATTGTCCCTTGGAGAATTCACAAAAATGGTTGAACGTACAGAAATGATGAAGTAGTCAGCAGTAATAACATACCCATATGTTACAGAGCAGGAACACAAGAGGACTGACTGAGATAGAAAATCATTCACTAGCTAATTAGTAAAGTGATAGGAATAGCCAGAGGGCCATTAAATGATAGCGAATAGCCTGAGGGCCATTAAGTGATAGCGAATAGCCTGAGGGCCATTAAGTGATAGCGAATAGCCTGAGGGCCATTAAGTGATAGCGAATAG
>JAOQGN010003234.1:0-13704 GCA_027564295.1 Himantozoum antarcticum
TTAAAAGATCGTAATCTTCCAGAAGGCATTGTACTAAAATATTTATGGATAAAATTATCCTGATTAAAATACAATGTTAATACAACATTCCTAGTACGACTGGTTCCTAGTACACCATTTTCTTTATCCGCCGTAACTCCCATCTTACCTGCTGCTTTATAAATCCCATTGATCTTCGCTTTATTAGTGGCTGACAGATGGTTGTAAAATATAGTTATGTTATGTTAATAGGGGTAAAATATAGTTATGTTAATAAGGGAAGGGTTTCCAGACGATAAAGATACAGTGATGGTCTACGATGTAAAAATAAAAATAGTACTAGAAAGTTTCACTCTATGTTTGTATAATTAAACTAATAAAAACATTAAGTTTTTATTACTTATTATGAATTATTGTATGATCGAGGTTTTCATATAAATATGTAAAAAGTGTATAGAAATCCAAAGATAAACTAATTCACTAACCTCTTGCACAATTGAAAGTGAAAGCAATTGAAATAATTCCATGCTATTTTGCAAAAATACGTAATTTCATATTCCATTTTTGAAATTGTTTACCCTTTCATGTCTAAATGTGTAGACATTACTACTGATAGATACTGATAGATACTGATTTCACTGACTACCAGTGTTTGTCTTTTCAATTATAGCGACAAAATATGATATATTTCACTTTGCATGTCAGCGTAATGCATTGGCAGGATGTCCTGCTCCTATGCCCGCACAATAATTATGTATTTAACCAAATTACTTAGTTAATCCATGAATTATTGGGGATAATCCTCCAATTTTTGGTCTCTAATGCCCCATAGAGGAGTGTAATCCTATCATCTTGGGAGGTCTATTAAATATCACTATAAACATCATTTTGTCATGAAAATGCTAATTTATTAAAAAAAATTCAAGTTCATGGAATGAAACTGCAATTTGAATACCAGTAGTACTGTAATATTATTAATTTAGTTAATATGTGATATGCTGCCAAAGGTGCTGCCAAAGGAGCAGGGAGCAGGGAGGGTCAAGTGGTTAACACCACGATACTTTATACTTGGTGCTCCTGGGATTGCTTCCTGCTGTTTGCTTCCCGCTATGGTAAAACAATGCTTTCCCTGCAATGGATTATTGGGCAAGATTCCTAACCCTCAGGGTGGTCCCTGTGTTCTGATCAACGGGTGCAAGACGGGAGGTCAGCTAGGTTACCGTCAGCTAGGTTATCCTCAGCTATTGAATTATCAGTGAAAGTGTCACATCCGTTTACCAGAATGTTTGAGCATTGCAAAACCCCATTCGCCAATAGATATGGGGTTTGGGGTTTAGGGATTTGCAATTTTTATTAAAAACTCCTGGTAGACGGATGTGACGCTTCCACCGAGTTGCCACCGGAAGCAATACAGATCAATCACCAAACTAACGTATATTTAATAATATGTGGAATTGTTTGTCTTTACAGGCCGTTTGAGTGTCATGTAGACCCCAATATGAATGAAATAAAGCATTACTGTCTGCCTCATCTAATGCCTGTACTCAAGTGTACCACAGATACACTACACGAGGTGAGTGTACCACAGATACACTACATGAGGTAAGTGTACCACAGATACACTACATGATGTAAGTGTACCACAGATACACTACATGAGGTGAGTGTACCACATACACTACATGGGGTAAGTGTACCACAGATACACCACATGAGATGAGTGTACCACAGATACACTACATGAGGTGAGTGTACCACATACACTACATGAGGTAAGTGTACCACAGATACACTACATGAGGTAAGTCAGTAGGTAGGTATACCACAGATACACTACATGAGGTAAGTCAGTAGGTAAGTATACCACAGATACACTACATGAGGTAAGTGTACCACAGATAAACCACATGAGATGAGTGTACCACATATACACTACATGAGGTAAGTGTACCACATATACACTGCATGAGGTAAGTGTACCACATGCACTTCATGAGGTAAGTGTACCACAGATACACTACATGAGGTAAGTCAGTTAACTGGGATGTAAGTCACAGTCCATAACTCTATCGACAGTCAACTGAAGCTCTATTTCTTAGTTACTTGAGCTTAGCTTAATCAAAACACCAAAACATATCATAAACTGTAGGTACTAACTTGTGGTCGCATGTATGGCTTGTTAGCCAAGTTCTTATCAAAATCTTAACCAAATTTTCTTGTGCTTTTGTCCATGTATTTTATTAACCACAAATTTTATTTGTGATGGTGTTAGTATCATAATAATAATATAGCAGAACTGGATCACTAGAGTTCACTAACTACCCAGTTGAATGCACTCCAGACACTCGACCACTAAGCCACTCCAGACACTTGCCCACTAAGCCACTCTGCACACCCTCGTCCATATTGTACTATATTATTTCGGGAATCCATCATGTACTGCTTTGTTCAGGAATCCATCATGTACTGCTTTGTTCAGGCTTTTGAGTTTTATGAGGAATTGCTCTCAGTAAGATATCCCTACCCAGCATATAAACAAGTGTTTGTGGATGAGGCGTATGCAGAATCTCAGATCTATACATCAATGACCATCTTCAAGTGAGTAATCATAATATATTGCTAATAATTATGTAATGATGTGACTATTGATACTGTTATGGATTCACATTCTGGCATCTCTCGTGTCCTAGGACAGATGCCTGTCTCCGAAAGGTTTGCATCAGTATCAGTATAGAAGTGTCATCGCATTCTAAAAGAGGACAGACAACTCCTGTTATCCCGAGTACATAAAACGCTGTTCTCCTTGGCTATGCTGATGTGGACAGATAACTTCTATGAAACCTCTCCACCAGCTGCTCCGTTACTGACACTGCTATGGACAATTCCAGCTTCATTGCAATAAGCTCTACTTACACTTAATTGCCTTATATTGCAATGCTTCACCATAGCTGTAACATTCATAGACAATGCTTAATATCTTAATGGCCTAGGTTATCGCTACCAATTACCCGGGTTAGTGAATGTTAACTTATGTGTCCAGTTCTAGTGTTCCTGTTGGAAGTACCATATGTTGTATGAGTTACTGCTACTTGTTTCATCTGATATACCCACCATTGTTGTTGATCTCCAAGGGGCGAATATACTTACCATCGTTATCTCCCCACCGGTGAAGTATTGTTTCTTGTCTTGCCATTATTGCTTCAATAAGTCCTTTATCGCTACAATAACAGAGAAGTTACAGTGTGTGAATGTACTTTTGCAGCTGGCCGCATACATAGAACAGCCATAGCAAAGTTCATTTCAATACATACATCACTCTTGTTTCGGGCTATCATATTGATAATAATAAAATGGGTTATGGAGGGGAGGGGTGATGCATTTTCTGAACTAAATAACTCTAACTCTGATTTTGATTCTATGCTTCGGAAAATTTTAATTTTCAATTTTACCTACATCTATATTGTTAAGCTCAAAGGGGTTGTTGGGAGGTCTGTTAAAAAAAATTATATACCTTCATAAATTGTTAAATACAAGGTCCGCGCAATGTTCTGTGCAGCCATCGATCAGAAACCATCTGCTGTTTGCAAATTGTTTTAGCTTAGAAAGCTGGAAGTTATATTATCTCGGTAGGGGTTGCTGATAGCAGACAATTCCAAAGTACATACTGATGCTGCAAAACATCAAATCAATGTCTCACAATGTGTGGGGTTGCAGGCAAACAATGTAAAAGCACAGTTTTTTTATGTTTAGAGTTAGAATTGATTGACAGTATCTGACAACTGTCATTAAACTCATACTCAAACTTTGGCTGTAGATTGCCAAGGAATGATTGAATTTTCTAATATGCATTAGGAAGCTACAGTTGCCAGCCAAACTTGAAGTTTGTTCATTTAAGTTTATTCTGAAATGCGTGGTTCCCTATATTATCTCATTTACTCAATTGTTTTTTCTATTTCTAGCACCAACCTATTGCATTCCAGTAGAATTATTGATCAGAATCCTGTGAGCCGATTTGAGCAAGCACTTGGCATAGCTCGGCAGTTTTTTGGTTGCTTTATTTCAAGGAGAACATGGTTAGTACAGTTTCCCGCCCTGTATATAGTTCTTGTATCAGTTATGGCCCCTGTATACATTGTTTCTAGAAATTATGACCCCTGTGAGTATACTATTTATAGGAATTAGGTTTCCTTTAAATGTAATATTTGTAAGAGTTGTGGCTCCTATATGTACTGTTTGTAAGACTTTGAATCTTTACAATTTGCTACAGTAACTACGCAACAAATTGTATATAGTTACTGTAGACATGTTGCTGTTACTGTAGACATGTTGCTGTTACTGTAGACATGTTGCTGTTACTGTAGACATGTTGCTGTTATTGTAGACATGTTGCTGTTACTATAGACATGTTGCTGTTACAGTAGACATGTTGCTGTTACTGTAGACGATTTGCTGCAGTAAATTGTCTACAGTAAACCTATATACGACTTGACCCGATACGTAGTAACAATACAGCTACTAGGTATTGGTTCAAGTCCCAATACCTAGTAACTGAGACTTGAACTCGGATACTAGCCCTGGTTTAAGTCCCATTTGTAAGAGTTGTGGCTCCTGCATTTACTGTTTGTAAGAGTTGTGGCTCCTGCATATATTCTTTGTAAGAGTTTATTCACTGTTTATATGAGATATACTAGCTCCTCTCCTGTGTATGTTGTTTTGTAGGAGCTGTTCCACTGTATTAACTGTTTGTACAATGTCTGTCCTCTGCTTATACTGATTTTAGAAACTAGGTCAAGTTGTATATACTTAGTATTAGTGTCTCTATGTCCCCTCTATTCCTGTTTTGGTAAACTAGCGCGACTAAACTGCTTAGAGGAATCATGTGTGTTTGCTTAGCCTAACTTCTTAGGCATCCATATTGATTGTCTAAGAGTTGAGGTTAGTTTTACATGTAAATATGTTTGTGCGCACCTCTGCCATCTGTTATTTCATTCAGTGTTATAGATATAATGTATGAAATTGTATGATGTTTATGTATGTATTCTGCGTTAATTTATTGTTTTCATTAGTAACATGAGCTACATAAGTTTGCCTGGTTACTTTCCACTTATATTACATAACAATTATATCCTTATATAGGTATGGGTAAGGTATCATTATATATATCGTTAGGTATGATGCATGGCTTACCATCGGCATTTCTCAATACTTGGCTTATCAATACCAGAAGGTAACATTTGGAAACAATGAGTACAGATATAATATACGTCAGGTAAGTCTACTCTGATCATTGGACAGGCTAATATAGTCTGAATACAGAGGTGCATGTAATATCAGACTTGTTTCCAATGATGTTATAATATCAGGCAGGTTCTCATAGACTGAGCGCAGACATGGTCTCAGTATATACTCATACTTTGCACATTGCACACAGATATAATAGTGTAGCTATAGCTACTTATGCCAATTTGTCTGAATGAAAACATCGGCTAAAATCAATATAAACTTGTTGTTACAAGTCACTAGTAGGGCTAAATATTATAACGAAATTAGAAAGGATGGAGTTTGGAGCTTAAATTTAAAACTTTTGTTTTTATAAATATTTTCAATAATAGCTATGCCACTAGATTACCATATATAACTATATGCCTAGTCAAATATTATTATTATTATTGTTATCAAGAAATGCACTGGGCATACGCTGGTCTGAAGATGATATCTGATTCCAAAGAGTAGATACATGTACATTTGTATTATACTAATAACACTCTGCCAATTCCATCGTTTAGAGGGTGAATTGTATATTTTTAGATGCTACTTGACGTATGTGAATATGAGCAAGCGGAAGCACCGATTATTTTAGACTCTTCATCTACGATAGGTAGAGCTTATTTTGATATAAACAGACCACAGACTTTACCTGCCAAATACATGGAGGCCTTTACTAAGAAGGCATGTCTTGTATTGAGAATGCTAGAGAATAGACTTGGCAAAGAGTTGCTCTTACAAGTAAGCCTTGAACTAATGCTAATGATTGTGTATAGATGCTGATGCTTTTTGTATTGTGTATGTATAGTGTTATAAATATGTGTTTATGACTTAATTTACTTAATTGAGGCTATAAAGTAGAGGCTGGGATTCTAAAGCGCATGAGCTTATAATCCTGTCCGCTTATATAGTGGGGGATTTACAGTATAAGCGCATGCACTATATAAACAGGACCAAAAATCCAACAGAAAACGAGTGCTCATATGGGACGAGACTCACACTCACAGTCACAGAGTACTGAACTATTATATCGAACACTATCTTTTTGAGATTACATTTAACCTAGTTGATTTTACTTCATATATTAGGCTAGGAAATACTGTATTTGACATGTAAGATGTAACTGCCAAAGTAGTATAATCAACACTAACCGTCAAGGGTCATAGGTAAAGGGTCATAGGTCAAGGGTCATAGGTCGAGGGTCATAGGTAATTGGTTGGATGTAGTATTCATTGGAAAATATTACTTTCCTTCTTTCCAGTAGTAATCAGATGTGGCAGATGGGGCAATCTCTTTCTGGAATAAGTATGTTCCTAAATTCATGTAGTACATGCTGTGTTATTTGCAGGTGTTTAACAAGATGCTTTCACTAGCTTCCCTTTCATCAAGCTCTGACTATAGTACCGGCATGTGGGAAAATATAATGATATCTACTAAATCTGTAAGTATTGGGATATGATATAATACAATGATATTGGTTAGGCTAGTATCGGAATATGAAAGAAAGCCCAAGCAAATGCCTGAACATATCATGGGCATACATGTAATATATGACCATATATATGACTATATATGGTCATATATTATATGACCCTTTCATATCCTATTTTTGTTTCTGTAAAACCAAGGTTTACTGCCTTGCCTGGGTAGTTCTGAATTCTCGGCAGATTGGATTTAAGCCAATTGGCCATCAGTGCACTCCTTATTGTTTGAAATGTTGTTACAGTTTATCAAGAGTGTGTTCACAGTAACTGGCAAAGACATGGAAGTATTTATGAGTGAGTGGATATACCAGTCTGGTTGTGCCAACTTCACTGGCATAAGTAGCTTTAACAGGAAGAGAAATGTGGTAGAGCTGGAGTTGAAGCAGGAGACTTCCGGTAAAGGCATCCTCAAATATGTGGTGAGTAGTGAGAGGTGAGAAGGCAGTACGACAACCATCTCTTGTGCGCGCATTGACATGTACATGTATATGTTATGTACATGTGCGTGTATTGTATTTTGGTCAGGTATTTACTAAAAGCCAAGTTTTTCTGTCCGCTGTCTACATCAGAACAGGAAGTCTCCATGTTCAATAAATTCTCACTCTACTCAGTCTTTGATCGATACTTGTACTACTATTTTGTATGCTTATAAATATTGAAACCAAGTTACATGGTTTCATGTTATGTGGTAACATGGTTACATCTTAATGCATGTAACATGCTAGCCTGCGGCAATCAAGGTATTTTGTCATACCATGTAATATGACAAAAATATTTCTGTGTCAAATTAATTTTCTAGAGCAAAATTTGCTATATAAGATATTCAAACTTTTAACCGAAATTCGGAGTGCTGCCGAATATATTTAATACTACATGTACTTAATAACTTACTTTTTTAAAACTTCACTTATCTTAGCCCACTCAAATTAACAGCAAAGTTTATCGGTATTTGTCACCAAACTTATTTTTGCATAGTATTTTGACTTGACAGCAGTATACAAAATTTCAATTTTAGTTGCATCTCAATATACTTTTGAAAACGTTAATAATGTTGTACAATCATTGCATTTTATCATAATTGTGTTAATCTTTTTGGTTAATTGAAGTTTACAGTCACTATGTGTATACAAGTGTGTAAACAATTGTATAATTTTAATATTACCATTCTGATGATGACCATAGGTTTAGTGTGATGGTCATATGATTTTAAGTAAACTATAATAATGCATCTATATGCTCTTTTATTAACCTATTATAATAATATTTCTGTAAACTTATATATATATTTATATGTATACAGGGTCCTCTGGATGTCACAATACAAGAACTCGACGGGTCATTCAACCATACGTTCAAAATAGAGGAGAACAAGACCAAGTTTGAGATAACCTGCCACTCAAAAAGTAGAAAGAACAAGAAGAAGAAGATTCCACTGATGACAGGCGAGGAGGTGGACATAGACTTGGGCCCTATGGAGTGAGTTGGTCTGTCTGTCTGTCTGTCTCTTTCTCTGTCAGTCTGCCTGCCTGCTGATAGGCTGCCATCAAGACAATAGGTTTTAATTGACATTGATTCGATATTTTGATTGTCAATTGATTTACATCATTAATTTAATAGAAATACCATAGATTACTTAGAATTTAATAGAAATGCCATATAAATTTATTACATGTGAATGTATATGCTATGTAAGAATGTATAGTACAGGCACCTGTGAGAATGAAGATGGGATTAGGATTTGCCTATTGCTGATAAACCAGCTGTGCTCTATTTACGGTATATGTACATTGAGAGGGCACCTGGGCACCGGGTCACAGATATATTGACATGTACTTGAGTACAGATGTACTCAAACCTCACGGTACCAAAGCCCAATCCATCTGCTATTGCACTGCTCTGCTACTCTTACTGAACGAGGTTTTGGAACCTTTTACATACCCAGTTGAATCTAGGACAGCAGGCCTGCAATATTTTATATGCTGATATGAACACATAGGTCTAGAGCGAAGTGAAGTCATTGCTCAAAGGATAGTTGAAAATACACATTGGTTGTTGTTGTAGAAAAGCAGATTCACCAGTGCTCTGGATTCGTATTGATCCCAATATGTTAATACTGAGGAAGATGGCTTGGGAGCAATCTGACCTTATGTGGCAATACCAGCTGAGACATGAGCGAGATGTTGTAGCACAGTGTGAGGTATAGTGTCACCTTTCTCATTCTATTCTTATATGTCAATATACGGCTGTTTAATTTTTAATAATTGACCTGTATAATTGAACAATTCTAAATAATTTCCCTCGACTAGGGTAACAGCAACTTTATAGATGATTAGATGATCAACCACTGATCAAATTGAAACTTTTGAAAGCACAATTTTAGTCATGTGCATGAATTACTAAGAGACTGTTAAATACCTTGTAATTAGGAAGTTGTCTGCTCAATGCTCCTCTTCTCCCTTGATTCAGAAATTAGTATAGTGAATTATGTATGTAAGTAACGGTAGCTATTGTATTTGGAGAGTACTGTATTTGTGCTTAATTTGTAATTCGTTTCTTGAATGTATCTACGCTAGAATTCAAATACAGAAAATAATCTCTTACATTCTGGGAGTTATTGAACAGGGACATATACCTATTTATTTGTCCCTAATAACTAATATATTGCAATAATGTGAGGTAATAAATTTTGTGTTAAAAGGAGTTGTCCAATTTTCAACCTGCATATATGTATGTACTCCTGCGAGTCGCGCTTTCAACCTGCATATATGTATGTACTCCTGCGAGTCGTGCTTTCATGTTGTTTGAGTATTACACAGCACAGTATACCCTTATTTTGGGCAAATATTTTTGATTGGTCATGAGTAGTGACTAATCAAAGTGACTAATCAAAGTGACTAATCAAATTTTAGTGGTAAAATGGGCAGAGCAGACAAGACATGTGCTTTTCAGAATATGCAGCAAAGAGATTTCCCATTAAAGATCGGACAATTCCCACAAATACAGTTAAAGTACTTCTATGTAAATGTAAATACAACAAATATAAAATTGATTGGGAGAAATTGCTGCCTCGCTGCTTGAAAATTAATGCGTTGTGCACTTTACACAGACAGTTAGTCGTCAGCTGATAAGTCATCAATTTTTTTCGGTACTGCAATTTTTTACTTTATATTGTCAGCTATTACATGTATAATTGTATAATTGGATTATATCAGTAATCAGTATAATAGTTGTGTTATAATAGTATAATTGTATTAAAGTATTAAGTGAAATATAAATGCAGCAGTCAAACTAAGTTTTATTGTTAACCAATAAACTTGATTCATTGCCACATGTGGGAATTGTCCACTCGTTACTTGTAACTCTATACAGTCATGTACTTTGGTTTCTTCTGCAGTAAAAATAATACTGCTTCAATTTGTTCTGTAAAACTAGCATTATAGATTTTCAGACCTTTAGCCTAAGATCAGTGGATCTGCACCTTCTATACCAGCGAACGCTTTCTAACAGACAGCCTCTAGCTGTATGTGTTCTATTGGTAGCACATATTTGAGGCCTGAGATGATTCTGTAATAATAATGATACTGATAATGATAATACTTCCATTCCAATGCCATGTGATCACCTAAGTAAGCAAGTAATACACTATTTCTATTCAGGCTCTACAAGCTTTAGATGGAGACAAGAAATTTCACACAGTTGACACTCGACGGCATCTTGTAGCTGTCCTAAACGATAGTCGATGTTTCTACCGCGTTAGGATAAATGCTTGCCAATCATATTTTAAGGTAATATGTAATATGCTGTGATGGTCTATAATGTGAATAATTATTATATTAATGGTAGGCCTACACATGCGTATATTTGCTGCATTCTTGACCGTAGACAACTCCGATCACGACATATTGCACAGAAACAACTATTGAGATTGTTATCATAAAATGGCTGGTGTAGCCTAGTTTCATTAACAACTTGTGGATAAACATGAAGAATCCGCTAAATTTGTCTGTTGCTTGAACAACTCCCTAACTGTCGCAGACAGCCATCTTTCTGTGTCACAGTGTGTTTGTGCTGGCGCCAGATGAAAAACCCAGCCAACAATACAAGTATGCCAAGTATGCTAAGAGTTGTCGGTATAATTATTACCTAACAATTCATTGTCAGTGTTGCTGATTACAATAATTATTTGTTAAAGGTTGGCTCAGGTGAATATGAAGCCATGAAGATAAAATATGATGAGATGTTTGCTTCTCATTCCTGTAAAGAAATTGTCAAACAACATAAGTTTAAGAACTTTCAACTGTGAGTATCCAGTTGCACGTGAGATTTATATGCATATGCTTTATATTTGTAATATATGGTGAGGGTAATTCCATCCATACATATGTGTGCATGTATATACAGAAGAACTGAAGGGTGAAACTGGGGTAAAATGCAAAAAGTGGGGGTGAAAAGCAAAACAGTGGAGATAAAAAGCAAAACAGTGAGGGTAAAAAGCAAAATGTGGGGGTAGAAAAACAATAGATTGGGGGTAGAATTTCAAAGAAGGGGTAAAAAGCTTCAGGAGGGGTAGAAATGAAAATGAGGGTAAAAAACAGTCAAATTTTAACGTCTGACTATTAAGGAGTTCTCTACTCTTTCATACACCTTTTGTATATACATGTATATACATGTATATACATATATATATATATGTATATACATGTATATATATATATATGTATATACATGTATATAAAAATGTATGCGTATATGTAATTTGCTAAACTCTGCTATATAACATATGTGCATGTGCGTGTACCTGTTAGTCATAATTCAAAGCCAACTACAGCTTCGGTTATGTATAAATATTATCAATAAATTTTACATGTTATGGGCAAGTTCTCATATACCAGTCTATGCATTTGCTATGCTAAAAATATAATTATATTATTGCACTATCGGATAGTAGTGTTTTTTATTTTGTAGTAACTTGTCATCGATAGGAGAGTTCGCTCTCCTATCAATGACCCTTGACCCCTATTCGGTAACGTGTCCGTGGTGACTGCATAAATTCATTTCAATAAGTTGTTGCAAAATATATTTAGCAGTCATCAAATCAATAATTGTTGTGGATTAAGTATATTAGGGATATTTTTCTCACATTTTTAGCATGAACTTTTATGGCTAAAAGTTTTGAAGAATTTTAGCCATAAAATTACATATATTACAAAACGCAGTTTTGAAAAATTACATATATTATTGTTCTTAATTAACCAAAACATTTATGATATTGTAGTAACTGAACAAATATTTTTAATGCTGTGAATATTGAGCATTAGTACTTGTTTGTATTGCACATGTATATTGGGCAGCAAGTACATGTAAATTAGATTACATTGTATATGTATATCGTAGGTATTATATACAGAGGGCTATGCCTGTTGCTATGGCTACAGCGAGGGAAAATGAAGTTGTGTGCCCTCAGCCTATCATCAACATGATATTAGATTTATTTAAATACAGTGACAACAGTCGTAATAAAGTGAGTTATATTTACATCTTTGTTTCGATTTCTGATTATATCCATGTAATTGATTGACTTGTCACCGTTCTCTGGAAGCAGTGACACCTTCTTGCCAATACCTCTTTGTGATATAATCTGATTGGCTATCAAACGCCATGTGTAAGCTACATCTCCCATCTGTATGGAATATAGTGGCGTTTATCAACAGTACAATTATGTTGTCTTTGCCAACAGATACGCAAAGCTATGCCAAACACACTAATTGTCTTCTTCATCTCTCTAATCTCATTCGCATTGAGATGATGCATTATAGAGATATGTAGTAGATGCAGTGGTATGGATAAATACTTAAAATACTGGATTAGTGTAATTTATAGAATGTAGTTAAAATTAGAGGTTTAATACTCTGTGATTGTCATGTCTGTGCTACGTCTGTCATCTAAATTTTTAGGGCCATAAGCATAAAATGATCGTACTTGCTAAGCCAGAGACTTGATCATGTTATTTTCTTGATTAACGCGATCAGATCAGTGTGATTATAATGGATTAAGTGAAATGGAAAATGGAGAAGTAGATTCCAATTCAGTAAAAATCCAGTAGCTCAGTATGTAAAATCGGCTGCATTAGCTACCATTTTTGAACGTAGAGATAAAATACGTTGATCTGCTGCTATAGCGATGTACTACTGGTAGCAAGTAACGCATACATGCTAATATTATGCACGAGCGGTATATACCAGGAGTTTTCCCCTCTTTTAGCAATTATTTAAAAAGAAAGATAGCTTCAAAACTTGTGCTTTATCCCATGATGTGATCTGACATGACATCCGATATTGGGTTTAGTCCAAAATATCCTTGCAGGATGCACCACCAATCACATCTAATAAGGTATATGCCTGTTGTGACGTAATGACGTAAGTGGTTATGTTTTAGTACTCCGACTGTTACTACATTGCATCTCTGGTGGAGGCAGCTACTAACAGCATTGGTACAACTACAGCTGTCAAGTTAGTATATATATTTATCTTTAGTCTAATTTTTTGTGGAGTTGCATTCTCATGTAACTCCTCGGTACATTACTCTAGGCGATTAATCATAATATTTACACACAATCTGTTCACTCTTTAAAAAGGTGCTATAATATATTCTAAGTAAATGCTATCATGTAATATCCTATAAGCCTTACTGACCAACCTACAAATTTGGAATCGGCTACTTGAGAAATAGTTCGGCGTTTAGTGATGTTTACTGAAAGTACAATAAAAGTGTTGTAAGCATGTTTGCCGTTTCAAGCCACTTTAGAGCCAAAGTATTCCATTCCATTAAGTTATGTTAAAATCCGTTTGTCGTCTCACAAGTGAAAAATTATTGTGACCAAAGCCAAGACCGCCAACAGGCATAGTCTCAGATTAAGAGATACCGCGATAAATAAGCACAACACCGCTTTGTATAGTAAAAACTTGTTTTACACATT
>JAOQGN010003345.1:0-20840 GCA_027564295.1 Himantozoum antarcticum
ATCATTGCTAACTGAGTAAGTGTAAATGTGTAATACATGAGTTAAATTAGAGATATCATTGCTAACTGAGTAAGTGTGAATGTGTAATACATGAGTTACATTAGAGATATCACTGCTAACTGAGTAAGTGTAAATGTGTAATACATGAGTTACATTAGAGATCATTGCTAACTGAGTAAGTGTAAATGTGTAATACATGAGTTACATTAGAGATATCATTGCTAACTGAGTAAGTGTAAATGTGTAATACATGAGTTAAATTAGAGATATCATTGCTAACTGAGTAAGTGTAAATGTGTAATACATGAGTTACATTAGAGATATCACGCTAACTGAGTAAGAATATGTTGATTAATTATATGCAGTCGGTGTGTGTTCAGGACAACATTGTAAATATAGGTACGATACTAACATGTATATTGGGGTGATAAATCAACTTTCCCGCCGTTAATACCACATATTTCTTCTTCCAGTCTTTTGTAATTCCTTTACTACCTTTTTTGTATAAGTAACCCTGAAAAATATATATCAGAATTTAATCAGTATTAGAGTTCAAATATAGCAAGAAAATTGATATAGTATTTAGCTAAAATGTGGGGTGGCTGTAATAGCACCCGTGTTACATGAATCTAAGGAACATCTTTTAAGACCCGGACTCGTCGTGGGGGCAGCGCCGCGTTTGACAACGCTTGCCAGGACAGGCTAGATGTCACTATAAAAATACATCCCTTTCAGCAGTCCCAGTCTACGCAATAACTACATTCCTTCAGTCACGCAAGACCGTCGCCATATACTTAGCACAACAACACAGATCTCCTGCGAGTAATCTTGTCACAGATTGAGTAAACCTGGTGGTTGAGAGCTTTAAACGTTTATGTAAGTAATATGGATATTTGTGCCAAGATTTCAAATGCGTTGACCAAATTATGACATTGAGATCGGAGAGTATCTCCAGGAGTGAATAATGATATATTAACATGGTACTTGTTAATTGTTAATGTAATGAAGAATACATTTTTTTTATTACTGAAGCTAAATCCTGCAAATATTGTCTTGTCAGATGGTACAGCATTTCCTGGTACAATAAACGCTCAATAGCTAAGCCTTCGCTAAGATAAACACCGGTGAGATTAAATTAGTATTAAGACAACAAGCACTTCATATCTCTTCCATACAGACACCTGTTTGAGGAGTTATATGGAAGAGATATGAAGTCCTTTCTAATCTACCTGTTTGAGGGGGATTCTTCGACCAGAACCAAGTTCATCGACTTTCCCATCTTCTTTCCTGGGCTAAATAACACAGAATATGTATTGTGAAGTAGTTCAATATTTACTACAACTTAGAACAGTTTAGTTGTTAAGCATAGGATAGCAAAGCCACTCGAGCAGCAAGCAGGAAAACCAGCCGACAGCAACATTTAAGCATATATGGTCAAGGGAATGTCTAAGCCCAATGACAGATTAGACATGAGACAACAGGCAATAATGTACATGTATGAGCCATGCAATCATAGCTCTAGCTGAGGATATGACGGGTTTATTGTCATGGAGGTAAATTATATCAAAGCCATCCATGCTTTTATTGACAATATTATTGGCAATATACAAATTTTGGAGTTGCCTTTCCATATCCTGTTATACATGTTATCAATATTTAATGCCAGGTTCACCGAAAAACACATTCAGAATTATATTTTGTTAAGTAGAGTCTCTTTAAGTTAGGTGACATGCCCATTGCTTTGTTTGCTTACTACTTGCTTACTGCAACAGAGCAGTAGATTGCCCAACAGCATATTAGAAAATATCTATGCTTATAAAAAACCGGGTGATAATTGTTATATATATGTATACATTTATATGAATTTGTTAGGCTCCCAATTTAATATTAAGTGTTAAATATCAGAAAGTGAAAGAGTCACTTTTGACTACATATCATTATAAGAGAAGAGGAATTTTAATTAATTACATCAGGAGGAACACAATGCCACCAACTTAACCAACTCCACTCCACTCCGCCCTACGGCCATTTTGAGCTAAAGGTATTACGATAGTGTTGGCTCAGCAAACAAACAACAATTGAGTCCTGAGGTTATCCTCAG
This sequence comes from Himantozoum antarcticum, assembly GCA_027564295.1. Lineage (NCBI taxonomy): Eukaryota > Metazoa > Bryozoa > Gymnolaemata > Cheilostomatida > Bugulidae > Himantozoum > Himantozoum antarcticum. Next base: position 2,102 of record JAOQGN010003345.1, read on the forward strand.
CCAGAGAATATGTTGGGTTGCTGGAATAATAAGATATAAGAACTAATAATACAATATAATTTTACGCCATGAGTGGACTGTGGAAAGCATCACGACAACTTACATGCACAAATATGTTAGAGCGCCTACGGGACTTTCTAGAGCGGCTTGGTGTGCTAGCAGGAGTTAGCATGTTGTCAGTACCGCTGTCACCAGCAGTGCTGCCGTACCCAACACTCTGGCTATCAGTGTAATCAGCGTGTAGCACACTTACATGCATCTAAAAGTTTAGTGCTACATTAATTAGCTAAGGGGCTAATAAAATTATATAATAATGGGGGATGGGAGGGTTGGGTGGCACAAGTAAGCATTAGGGTTCACATTACAGCAGGGGAAAGGTAAGGGCAAAGGTGAGTTGATTCAAGCAAGGATTTTGAACAGACAGAAAGGAATGAGCAGGACTATTATAGCAATAACTTTTATATAAATATATTTGTATTGCTCAGAGTTTGAAGCTTTTGAAGTTATACTTTCATGTTCAGACAGGCTTGGAAATAAAAATACATACTACAGCATTTAATACTAACATCTAAAGAATACGAATGTGGTCGCAGCTCCCAGTATGTACGACTAGAACCCATAACAACTGAGGGGCAAAGCTATATTTTAACTATCATATCTGTTATGCATTGGATAGCGCCGAATTTGTTTTAAAGCTTGTCCGTGCGCTAGTTCACAATTGTCTCGGTTTGGAATTGTCAAGCAATGCTGTAGAGACTAGTAGCAAATATAACTACACTAAATGGTTACAATCAATTCCCAGAAAAAAGCGATGACTGCCGCAGTGCAAGAAAGAGCACTGCCCAGTGTCCAGTCAATGGCATAATAAGTCAGTATTGTATTTGTCTAAGGATAATGTGGCTATATTGGGTAGCGGAGCAAGACACACAGTGGTTAACACAACATAGCCGATAAGCACAATGAAGGACAACACTATATATTAGACAGGCAGGCAGGCACCAAGTAAGTTTCTGGCATAGGTGCCACAGTTATCATTTCAATAGGAAAAGCAAGCAATGGTGGTATATTCTTTTTGTCAGTTGCTAGCCTCCACAGATATTGAGTTCCCTAAGAATGGCACACTTTTCCTTGTTCCTGAAACTTTCAATTACGAGGAAGAAACCTTAATGCAATAGTCCCAAGAAGAAAATGGAATGGAATCTGAGGACATTTAGTTGAGCTAGACAGTAGAACTTCCTATAAATGTCTAAGTTAATATGAGATACAGCTGTTTTGTATACACTTACACTGGCCACCTGTTTCTTTGTATTCTTCCTAGTTAAAACAGGGGTACTGTTCGGAGTTGTCTTCTTGTCAACAATGCCCTAAAGCGATTGAAAAATATCATGTATTAATTAAATATCCAATAAGATTACAATCTGATTCTGTTGTCCATACTATGAAGGCTGCACATAAATCATAATTACAGCAAGCCATTGTTTCCGTAACTACAACAATTTCAAGTTTCAAGCCCTTGAATTAGTGTCCAAATTATCTGGTGGGAGTTTCAAAATATAGTTAAAAAAAACAGGGGGGCAATGAATATAAAAATGTTGAATTATACAGTATGTAGTATAAATATGTTTCATCAGCTATATCATACATGTATAATACTATTTATGTGGAAATTGGCTTAAACAAATAGTATCATGTCTGTGCAAAGGGAGTGCCAAGAAGAAGAGGGTGATTCTTAAATTAAAGTAATTGCAGGAAAGTTGGTAAGCAATGGCTAGCTAGGTTTCCCTGCGCATCAGATTGCTACCCTTTGGCTGGTGAAATATGAAAATGTTTGAGCAACTAAATCAATCAGTAATGTCAAGAACTGTGACGTGCTTGTTGCTTCAGGTTGACTAGCAAGCGCAAGCGTGACGATTTTATTTATCCATGGTCCAACATATGTGGACCATGGAGCACAAGAGAGAGCACTGTGGACACCTCAGATATAACACACAGCAAATTACCTAAAGCTATGCCAGTGAAGATGTACCATAAAATATGACAACGCCTGATCATGCAGTGTTAAAGCACTAACATCTCTCATAACCACGATTTGGTTACAACATTCCTTGTAATACAGTGTTTATTCCTTGACTACAGAATTAGAAGAGCCTCTCCAGCACAGCTCAACTGTTGAGCTGTGTGAGTTGGTGTTAGCATGGTTATGCAATGGTTATAGTGTTACCATATCATTTCACAATGACGAAAACTGTAAGCCATTTAACTGTGTGATGGACACATCTCAATGGTCGCGTGTCACCGACAAAAGTGAACAATAATTTAGTTTTCATAACTATAATTCCCTATTCAGTTGTTGAGCTCAAAGGACCAGTTGTTAGATGTAAGTTAGTCTGAAGACGAGAGAAAGGGAAACTTGATAGAAGGAAAATAGTAGGACTAGGAGCAAGAATTCACACAGCGATTTGAGATGCCCAATCACAGGTTCTTTCAATCTATTCAGAAATGGTAAATCATACTCATAGCGCTGCTGTGAGCTGCTGAAGAATATCATTTACTCTTGTCAGTACCACGAGTTGCAGTAGAAATTTGCAGCCCAAGTGTTGAGAGGAGGTTCCATCAATATTTAACCTCATTACAAACAAACTGAGCTGGCATGAGACTGGCATAAGGCTGATGGCAAACTGCGACACACCCATAGCACATACTAATAATAACTTACTCAACACTTACATGAAAGGAATTGGATTTTTTGAGTGCAGCGGAACTCAATTTTTTATTTTTACGTTTTAACATTGGAGTGAGTTCCGTTACACTCGAAGAAACGGTATGGTCTGTATAGTTGACATCCTGCACACATTTACTGTCTATTATAACATCAGACAATTCTGAGTACAACTATATGTACAGCATATACAGCTTACAAATAGACTGGAAAGTGGCAGTAAGTTATTTTAGAGTTGAAAAGTAGAAAGGCCAAATGTCCGAGTCATTGGAACAATTGTGACTCATATGCATATGTTGCGTGACTGGAATAAGTGCATGGTGATGACACCAGTGCCGCTTTATAATTTTTACGAAATATCTGCCACCATAGAAACACATGATATCACTGCCACTTTAGGTCAGAACATATAGTGACATAGATATGTCTATTCTAGTCTTAGATTGCATGTGACTCAGAACCACGGGTGGTTGTGGCTGCGGTGACATATAATATACAAAATATAGTTGAATTTAGCAAATTGAAGAATTGAATTTAACAAATTAAACAAATTAAAGCTGAAAAAGACATCCATGTTGAAAGTGTATGTAATATTGGTGTAGGTGTATGTACTGTAGGTGTAGGTGTATGTACTGTTGATAGAAAGTATGATAGCATTGCAGTACTTTAATATTAAAACATGCATGGTTACATAAATTCAAAAGAAGGTAAGGCAACCATGCCAAAGCCATATCAGTTTCCATTGCAAGCGCACTGCCTGTATCGATAGCTGTTAATGTTGGACAACACTGGTAAAACCAGCAACGCTTGATCAGCGTGACTAAACGAGGCTATCACCCAAACATAATTATCGGTAGTCATATTGCATGGCACTAGGAGTAAATGGTAGATTGCAATATAACGATAAGTTTTCCCAAAATAACTTACCATTTCACAATGTTACAATTTATGGTCAATTGTCATTTGTTCATTTGATGGAAATAGAATCACCACGTCACGACCAATACCCAACCATTAGACTCAGTTCTAATAGTAAGATGGGTGGCTGCTAGGTGACCCTAGCTAGGATGTACCACCATCATAAAATGGGCATACCCCTTTACCACTCCATACCATACCAGTACAACAACATTAATTGTATTAGCTATTCTTTTTATGAAACGACATGACAGAGCCAACCCTGCAGCCAGCATAGAAGAGAAGCTACCACAAGCACATAGATGTCATTGTCAGAGCAACATGCAATAGGACATGCAACCGGGTCACTGTCAAACAATGTAGTGAGAATGCCAAGCCCAACAGCATGCTCTGAGTCTGGGTGGTATAGACATACGGCCTTACCTCTGGTTCTACGAAGCTAAACTGTCTGTCCTGTGGAGATGATTGGTTAAGGGAAGAAGAGGTAGAGCCGGTATGAGAGGTGGCGGAGTTCCTTGACTGTAGAGGCAGCTGGGACGGGTGGGTTATATGCGGTGACATAGCAGGCGAGTGCTGCTGTGGGTGTAACTGTTGGCTACGCACTGCACCTGCAGAGTTGTTACTGTTATTACCATAGTTACTGTTAGCACTTCCTGCTCTCTGCTGCCTGCTGTCAAGCCTATGTGGTCCACCCATCCCATGCTCTCTCAACATCTGCAACAATGCAATACATGGTGCTAGTTGTCCACCATCTTATGTATATCAGTGTCAATTCGCATGTCATTTGCTTGGGCAATGTACATATAAATTTGGAATAAAATTCCTATTAATTTGATGGCAATGCTCCAAAATATCTACAAATTTATTTTAAAAGTTTACTGCAACACATGACTGTTATGCAGGTTTTGTTATCAATTCAAGTGCCAAAGAATTGATAACTTGGGTGATGTGAATTTTGGGTGGGTTTTGCAGGGCTGAACTGCAAAACTACAAATTAGCTTTGTGTTACTTATCTTTCTCTCTAGGATTGAAACTTGAGTGACACCTCGGTTTGCCAAAATGTAATGTTTGCCTCGGTTTGCCACCTCGGTTTCCCAGAGCGAGGCGCCAAGTGACGAATGGCAATGATGTTCACCTAATCAGCGACCTGCAGAGATGGGAACCAAAAGGTACATAACTTCTGTAAAGATCGTAGCTTACTTATTTTAACACGAATTGAACTACGAATTTCACGGAAGTTGTGTCCCTTTGGTTACCATCTCTGCTGGTCGCTGATTAGGTGAACATCGTTACCAATTGTCACTTGGCACCATGCTCTGGGTCAGTTTGGTAAATCGAGGTCTCACTTAAGTTTCATATCCTGGAGAGAAAGGTAAGTAAAACAAACGTAATTTGTACTTCGGCAGTTAAACCCTACAAAACCCACCCAATATTTGTGACATGCCATCCGCCATGTAGGCTTAACTTCAGCACAGTATTCCTCATTATATTATAATGCTGACAGGCTAAATTTACATTTTAGGGTAATACAGCACAAAAACAGACATATTTCAATATATAGTTGTATAATAATTATTGCCTCATATATGAGCAGGCAGAATGCTTGTGGAGTTCCTTCATTACTGTATTGCATAACACATAATACCTCATCACTTAGAAGTAGCATTATCTAGCGTAGGCGGCTAACTAATAGCATTTATAGCTTTTTAATACTAGCATAGCTATTAGATATTAGCAGTGTTACAATATGCGAACATTTTCATGATAAACGATAAATTGCTGGCGATAATTATCGCATCGCCTGATTTTTCAATATCACGATGTGACGATAAACTTAGTCAACTTAAAATATAGCTCAATTTCAATTTTTCATCGTTAAAATAATAGATTTCACTCCTATTGGCACTAAATTCACTCATTTTTCGCAGTGGTATATTATCACGGTAAGTTATCGTATCGTGAATTTTTGGTGATAAACTTTATCATATGATATCGCGAGCTCAAATTATGTATCATAACACCCCTAATAGATATGTATTTATATATTTATCATAGGTAACTTATAGCTATTAGCTGTGTGTAGTACCATTTGTTTTGATTTTTATTGGAAAATCCACAATTAAATCATACTAACAACCCTGTAACACTGTTAGATGCCAAGCACTTGTAAGGATAGGAAATGATATCCCAATAGCATAACATTATTCACATTGACCAGTTGCGTCAGTGGGCTATATAATTGGTGCATACAGTATAAGTATGCACATTTTAGAAAGCGTGGGGGAAACAACCACAACATGAATAATGATGCATAGCATAGCTGTGCACCAGGGAATATGGACAGTTCGTAACTGCCGTTTCGAAAATGAGTGTTTGAAGATTGTGGACAGGGTTTTGGACTGGGTATCTAGTTACTTCCCGTCTACTGTCTAAATTGTCTCACCCACGGACACTCTGTTTTGAAACGGCAGTCCCGGATTCAAGCACAACAGGACTGAGTGTACAACTATCATCAGGTAACCCGATCCGAATAAATTATATTACGCTTCAACTTTAACACTAACTATTTTCTATATTATTATACTGACTGCAGGTGAGGACTGGAGGTTGGGAGGAGTATCGGATCTGTTATACTTCGGAGTTGTCGATTCCATTGCTCTTGGTGTGTTTGAAGGTGGTTGGAACAACATCCGTGGATTAGCATAAGGTCCAGTAGGTCCAGCGTTTCCAGCATGCGATCTGAGGGCCGTACCATTGGCTCTCCCTACTATTGCATAAGCCAACCTAGCACGTTCCTGCACCGCTCTCTGACAAGCTACAAAAAAAACATAACACTCTTAATCTGACATATAGATAAAAAATATTAGAAAGTTTTAGATAGCTAATATGAATAATATTAACTGTAAGTAATGACCAGACATGATGCATAGAAAAAAACCTCCAGTGTCGACTACGCTGCAAAACCTCCAGGTTAGATCACTCCGACCCTGTATAACCATCTCACTATAAATGTGAGTGAAGAACAACAATAACGAACCGGTCTGGTAAAGTGTTCTTCGGTCATTTGGACAATAAAATGCGAGTTAACTGCTAGACCACCAGAATTTGGAATAACATCAACGGGTTAAGCTTGCTAAGCTACGAGGATACTTGCACACCTATGACACCTGTGCTGTGTTGGTGCAGATTCTATGGTACAATAGAGAATGGCAGAGTAGAAGCCAGGTAGCAGCAGACCTAATATAAATATTGCTAGCAGTAGATAGGTGTACTAGCCAGTGATTAGTCACGTATGAATAAACAGCACAATAAAAACAATGACACACAACCAGCAGTAAAACTATCAGAAAAAGTATGGATTGATTAGGTTATGCGTTAACAAATAATACTGACATTAGGGGGTGGGCAATCTATCTTCTCCAATGCAATTACCATAACCTGAAGCTTATACACCCAACTGAAGCTTATACACCCAACGCATCATACATGCAGATGCACATGAAGTATGCATTGATGGAATAGACATACATTGCTATATATATTATACCATAATAATAATATTATATGCTATAAATACATGTAGATGGCATCGTCTGGTTAGATTTGCATGATAATTACACATGGGAAGTAGGAGAATGAATCATATCATTAGGCCATAAAGTAACAGCTCCAGTGTCCATTCCACTGCTGCTGCTACCGAATAAATAGAGATATTTCAGTAGCATCAATCCAGGTCAAAGTGGGTGATTAGTACAGTTGTAAGCTTTGCCCCTGGGTATTGCAGCCATGACATCATAAAGACATAGCCACAATTTGCCAGGTCCAGAGCAAGGGCAACCCATGGAGCATTTCCTGATATTGTTGCAATAGGAAAGTCTTCCTTCAGAGACTCAAATCCATGTTATTGCTGTGGACTTACATCATTATTGGCAAGTGTGGAATACTACTCATCCTTGTATGCACTCAGTTTATACATCCGATTGTATGAAGCACATAGTCAGGCTTGACAGAATCAAATCAAATCTTTGACAAATAAGTATATTGACATCGGGTCGGATGACCTGAACAAATGACCCAGACTCACCATCTTGGAAGACGTGCTCAACATTTAGTCCGTAAGTAGCACATGTTTCATAATATCTACATCTAGCACCAAGCTCCGCCTCTAACTGCTTAGCTCTTGACTCGTCTATTAATCTGGGATGAGCCTCACTGCCAATAGAGAGTCAATAAAGAGCATAATATATTTGGTTACAGAGAGCCGGACAAAGCGAGTAGGAAGTAGTTAGGTCATACGCCGTAACTAGGAGTAACCAAACACCAAACGGAGGCATGGGCATGGTAATGGGCATGGTAATGAATACTGGACTGGTACTCGAATAATCAGGAACAACTCGCTCTCTGGTGACTAATGATGAGCATCAATGAGCAAATCAATGCAGGTATAATTATAATATGTAAGACTATACACTCCACTGCCTAATACACAACTAATTAATCTCCTCTTGATTGCTTTTCAACAGGAACTTAGCTTTTGTCAAACAGTGTACACTATAATACTAATGCATGGTCTAATTAAACTGTTGCGATTGTTTAAATAATTAGTTACAACTTTTCAATTTGTCTTATCAATATTATTATTCACATGCCATGGCATTGTGTATGCTAGTTTATATAGTAGACAGTGTGCATAACTTGAGAAGCATGACTGAGCCATTACAGATGTTATTGTGAGGAATACTACTAGTAATTATACATGCCCATATTAGTTCACAAAATGTAACCTGTGAGTTGACACAATATAGCCTGTGGCCCTTATGCTCGGGGTTGATATCATCATAATTTATTGTGCTCCACATGAAACCTACCACCCGCAAGTCACTAGATGCAAGTCTTCTGCAGGACTTTTAGTTCAATCTTAGATTGTAAATAACCATACAGAAATGTTCCTTGTGTCCTTGTACTACAGAGTGCTGGTGTAGGCTTGTATGAGAAGAGGACTGAGAGCGTGCTTTCAGTCCTCCCTAACGTACTCTAGTATTCCTTAGTATAATATATACCCTAGAATACTCTAGTATTCCCTCTTATACTCTAGTATTCCCTCTTATACTCTAGTATTCCCTCTTATACTCTAATATTCCCCATTACACTCTAGTATTCCTTAGTATAATATATACCCTAGCATACTCTAGCATTCCCTCTTATACTCTAATATTCCCCATTACACTCTAGTATTCCCTAGCAGTCCCTATTATACACTAGTATTCCGTATTACAGTCTAGTATTCCCTAGCATTCCCTATTATACTCTAATATTCCCCATTACACTCTAGTATTCCCTAGTATTCCCTACAATAGCCTAGTATTCTCTATTATAGCCTAGCATTCCCTAGTAAAGCCTAGTATCCTATTCATACTAACCTGTCTATTGCATCTTGAGTCCCGACTAGTATGATGGGCATCTGACTCATATCTCTGTAGTGACACATTTTATTATAGTAACTATGCACAGCATTGAAACTCATCTCATTCTCTACGCTGAATACAAAGATGACCACATCCACCCAGTTGGTAAACTGAAACAAACACAGTTATTGATCGTACACTGTTAGCAAGCGTTAAACACACATCGGATGTCTATTATAGTCCCAAGGTAACATGATTGCTAGACCTAGAACAAGCTGATATGTCCCAAGCAGGCAAAGCAATTGCATAGTTATCAGTCACACTGGCATTGCCAGTCATGGTATTCACCGTCACCATTGTTTTGCCCTCTGTTCCAATATGGTCATTTTCATCATTTTGATAAATTATTTGAGCTCATATTCATGATGTCACGCAATTGTTTTGCAATTAAGAATTAGCATACATTGCACATGTACTTAGATCATTTTACAACTACTCCAAAGGACTAATCACAAAAACGGTATTATAAATTAGTTGACATGTTACTTGTTACACAGAAAAATGTTAGATTAATTATTTTCAAAGCGTATAAGTGGCCGGACTAAATAATAATAGTGGAAGCTTTTCTAATTCACCAACAAGCGGCTAAAATGGTGAACAATAGCACAATTTAGAGCTAATAGGTTAGTACACTGCCGGTGATGGTGTTAACATAACTTTTTAATTAATCATTTCAGTGGACAATCAGTCAGTGAACTTCTGCTTGCCATTGAATGTGATTATAAGGGTCGAAATTCATGCTGTACTACTAGTAACGTCCCAATGATGCTTGCAAGACGTCTTAACTGGCAGATTGAATGGAACACACACCCCTCCAGAATGCATACATCCACCCCTCCAGCATATATACATCCACCCTCTAGTATAATATAATTAGGTCCTATTGCTTTGTTTATATATAATACAGACCACCTATTAGAACTGATATCAACCAGGCTACCCCTTCAATATATACTCTATGAAAGGGAGAGGAAGTGCCAAGCCCCACAAGACACTTCATTCTAATATGTCGCATATGAGTCTAACCTGGGCCTCCGGGATTCCACCTTCATCTCTTATCAACAGTAGATAACTCTGACTATCTATTTGTATTTCTTTCTTGAATCTTCCACCTAAAATAACAATTATAGAGCTCACATTCACAGAGTACCATCATGCTATGGCAATCAACCCCTACTATCTAACATACGTGTAGAAGACATTGCCATATCACAACACACATACAGTCTGTATTACATTTTAGTTGTCAGTAGAGTTTTTAGGTTTTCCAAATGGATTTAATAAGGTAGATTATAAGATTAGGTAGATTGGTGACCATTGCATGATAATCTTGCATCTCCAGGGCTTTTACTGAATGATCTGATATTCTGAGTAGACAAAACGACTGACAAACATACCAAACTACAGCCTATAAGATGCCCACAACTAGATAATAATCACAACATTATAGATATGAGTGCTGCAGTGCTGATGAACCATTTAGACAATAATGATTTTATTACTGTAGTATATATACCATAATGAGTCACTCCTGATAATCACAATCAGCAATTATCTGATCTGTTACTATTTATTTATTATTATAAACTCAAGAGCCAACAATATTGATGAGAGTGTATATTCCACAATTTTACCTTCTTGTCAGATGTTAAAGTTTACCAACCTTCAGGAGATTCCTCCTGCATATATGAACCAGTTAGATATCTGTGTACAAGAGCCGACTTTCCGCTGTTCACAAACCCGACAATGCCCTACAAAAAGGTTTAGATGAACATGAATCAGCTGCTCAATATTAATAGTGAGGCATATTAAAATTGTTGCAACAAGTATATTATTATATTAGATTAATAATGCATTATTGTGTACATCCCTGTCTGAGATGAACCAATATCACTTCATACTAAATTATTCAAAAATTCAATGATTTACAATAGAATTTGTGTAATGAATTAAAAAGCAGTTCCAGTCATTTGCATAAATTTTAGGCTTGCCAAATATTTTCAATGATGAACTCAGAACAACAAAAGCACCGTATCCTATTAAATGCCTGCGATATTTGGGGCATGTACATGCATGCTGGATTGATAGTCGGTGCCCCTATTCCATAATACTGTCCATCATGCAAACTATATAGATATATCCGTATGAAACTTGGTGGGTTAGCAGAAAGATATAAAATGACTAAATGCACACTTTACAGTGTACTACCACTAACCAGCTTCAAATCCGGTACTGCCCTTGATGTTGTCCATTCTTGACTGTTTACAAAAGAATCTGCAAAAAAATCTAACAAACATGAGCAATCCAATTACCACAGACAAGACAAACACTGTATTAATACAAAACTAACTGTGCAACAACAATTATAAAGCTGTATTTAGTATTTTAGGAGAATTTTGGGACAATTTTTGGACAATTTATAGGATGGAACTACTGCAGTATAATTGTACAATGAGTCCCAACGATAAAACATAATATAAATACATGTATTATACTTCATCAGTAGTGATAGTGATAGCAAAATATAACTTGCCTAAAGGTTTAATTTGGTGGATTATTAGAATTTATTACTGGGTCTCTCAATCTAACTTTAATCATGAATCTCAAGTATCCTACTATTTACATTATACACTAAATATAGAAGCTATTACAGAGTGATAAAATACAAATTCAAATTCACCATCAAAGATACAACAAATTGACCATGCATTCAAATATAAGGAAAGTTACACAACTACAACCCTGATCATCTTCACACATAGCATGATTGAATTAGCATCCACCCTGTCAAGACGAAAAGACTGTAAAGTGTTCACCAGCTAGTTGTAGTTAATTTTGCAGCCAGGATTCTCTCCAAACAGCTACATACAATAACGGCTTCATGAGGGTTCCAGTGTTGCTAATTCTAGAACTCGGACTACTATAATATTATTGACTACTCAAAACTTCCAGCAGTTTACCTACCTCTGTGTTTAGAATAATGTTTTTTCCTTCTCAAGGAAAGAGTAGAATTTCCAGATTGACTGACACCAGTATTTAAATTTAATATTGACCCGAAGTTAACAGAAACGCTTCTTTTAAGCTTTGATTTAAACTGAGAAAACATAATGTGTAGCCCCTTCTACTCGACCCAAAGCAGTGTGAATGTGAACGTCCTCATCTCACTGTCAAATGACTGAAGATATTCAATCTCATTGAGATGTCCACTTTATCTGAGATCCTTATCTGTTTACATTATTTACTTTTATATAACTTCAATGTGAAATTTTTAACATACTTTGTATTTGTCTGTAGAGTGTAGACCATTACAACATCAATCATGGTTAATCAATGAAAGTGCTGCACTGCACTAAACAAAGACAACACCCTAAGTGTCCGTAGAACTACAATTATATCAATGGATTCTATTTGGAATATTGTAGTCATGCATCCCCAGGATTTCACATAACCATGTAATGCTGTCAGGGTTTTTATTACAATTGACCCGGATAGATTAAAATAAACTAAGATCAGTTACCTTCACAAACTGTTGTTCTATGACTACAATTAGACTAACACATTCTATTATTGTTTCACACTCTATTGCAAAATGCATTAATTCCTTGCAATCAAATTAAAATAATAAGGTAGGGCTAATATGACAAATATCAATGCATGTCTGTTAGGCCTCACATAGGCTACCTCACTAGCTCTGAGGTGCTAACATAGGACAAGTAGCAGTAAACTCAATTTGAGTCAAACATTTATATTTTTAGCAGGACGCTAGGCACACGCTAGGCACACGCTAGGCACACGCTAGGCACACGCTAGGCAAACGCATAACCCTTGTTTTTTATCAGTTAGCTGATTGCATGTCTAATTAGAAGTAGACAAAAGTGTGCATCTTATACAACCCTAGCCAGCCGTGTTCATTTAGACTGATTCATAACATATATATACCATTCTTATTTAATGTGTGCCTAATAATATAGCACAAATTCATAATTAGTATTACAAACTATCAGTCTCCAGTGATCAATAAACCAACTTGCTCACTCTCAATCCTATTGAAGCAGCCACTGACAGATCAGTATCAGTGGGCTAGCAGAATCATGTACTTCTATCTCTAACATAATTAGTGACAGCAAATATTGACTGCCTATTGAAGCTAAAACCACCAAGTAGTAGAGATCAAACCTGACTAACAACAACAACCTAACCTCCAAGCACCAAACTGAAAAAAGATTTCTACATATGAATTTCAAATTATGCCAATAATAACATTGAGTAAATGAAATCATCATATTGAATTTGAGTATGTCAGTCAATCACCAATATATATTATCACAAAGCTGAAATCGGAGCTACAAAATTAACATTCTGCTGGACACAAACTAAAATAGCACTAGATTGTACCAAACCTCCTATAATTAGTCTCAACCATAAGAGTTATCTTCTTCCCCAGGAGATAACCCTATGGTCTCAACCACCAGGTGCCCGCCCTAACAAAACAGTTTGAGACAAATGATAGGTGTTCCTATGATTCAGGGAATAGTGTTCAGGGTCAACATCGGACTACAAATTAAATACTTATTCAAGAGGTTTCCCTACTAACTGGCTATGCATTGAATGTTCATAAACATTGCAGTCAATAACCACATCAAAAGTCTAATACAATATCACCTAGTTATTATGTGGCAAGTTCATTTCAGCTAGTTCTTGATGCTTTGACTCAAACTTGACAACATTGCATGTGTCAACTGATTATACAGCAATGTACATGTTCAGAAAGTAGGCCTTGAATTCAATAGTTCACAGCAGGCACAAATGACAGGGAGAAAGAAACAAAGGGAGGTGCATTTATCAGGGTGACACGAATCTACCGTACAATTAAGCTGTGGTTTAAAATTACTTGTTAATTAAAATCCGTAACATTCCTAACAAACAAATTATTAAGATTACTCCTTAATCTTTATACGTCATAGTATAATATTTTCCAAGAGTTTTAGTATTTTTAAGTAAATAATGACTCCAATGCTGTTTTGGACAATCCTACATTCCAATACATACCATTGGTAATCGTTGCAATAACAAACTATGTAGGCTAAGCAACGGAACCAATATTATTATTATAAAAATATTCGCGTAAAAAGATTTTCATTAGTGAATTGCTTCATTAAATACTTAATCTCTATAATATGAAGAGCCTAAATTACAACGGAATAAATTATCTTAGAATCTGAGATCAAAAAACGCAAGTACCGCAGACATGTCCTATCATGGCCTATGAGTTATGTTCAATCCAAATTTCAAAATGAATTGATTTAAATCAAATTTAGAAAATATGATTAGAAATCAAATGTGTTCCATTTTGCAGTAATTTCCGAATTATTTTATTTAGATCCTAAAATCTCCATTTAATAACATTTGACAGCATAAAATTTTAACGGCTAAATTTTTCAGCTTTCAGCATCACACAAAAGCATCCTAACTAACTAACACACCTGGAGCTTAAAAGTTATTCGAGGGATTATAGAGGGTAGTTCACGTTCTTCTGACATCAAATTGATAATCAGCAAAGAGTTGCCTCTACTATCGGCCCTTATTAGGTAATATTATTATAATCCTAACTGCTACTATTTCTGTTCAAAAATTGTTACATTATATTACTAAACATAACCTACAAAGCAACAATTAACCGACTCACCTGCCATGAATCATGGTTTCATCTTCATCAACAAATTAGGAATATGATATTTATGCTAGTGAATATTGAGCAGTTGTGGTCTTTCACACAAATCACACTTTCACAAAGTATAATTGCAGACAATGATTGCATCGCACTATTCGGTCACCAAATTATTTGAAAGTAATTAGAATACGGTAATGGACAAAGGCCGGCGAAAGCTTCGGTTATTATAGGTTTAGAAATTTTGCCATATTCTTAGCAGCTGATTTGTCTTCAAATGTAACTGAAATGGTATTACAACCTAAGAACTCTGCGTCCCTATGGCCATTCCTGGTTCATTAGGCCTATTTAACTAACCGTAAATTATTGACAAAATTAGTGCGCTCCTACTCTTTGTTACAACTAACTACCCAAGCACAATTAGCCTTTCAAACCAACACTGTGATTGCGTGGCTGTGTTTCTGCTCACAGTCCTAGTTACTGGAAGTATAGTGTAGTCTTAGCCTACTCTTAGTCCAGTCAAAAGCTAAGTGCAACTGTAAGTCTGTGGAACAGTTCACCAACACCCCTCACAGTAACATGCCCCTAGACCTTTTTCTTCCTGCCATCTTGGCGCGGAGCGCAATTTGTGTGAGACACCACAACAGCTCCAAAACTGGAAGAAGAAGAAGTCCCGACTCTTGTCCAAGTCTTAAGAATTATATAGATTTAATTAAAAGTTAAACGTGTTAATAATTTTTTTACACATAATTATGCAAAAAAATAAACTTGCCTTCTATGCTGACGACGTGATCTCGTATCTGTCCTTGAAGATTAATGTCTGTAATTCCCTCAATCAAATCATAGATGGCATAGATACTTGGGTGTACACTTTCAAACCTCTGTATTTCTTGCCGTATTTCATTTGACACGGCTGGTAAACTTTGAGACAAACCTTGGTGATAGGGTGGGCAACTCATAGCACGTTTTATTGCTAATTAAAATATGCAATCCATAGAAATGTAGCTAAATGTGATAGTCCTGATAAATAATCCGTATGAAATTACACAAAAATCAATTCAACAAAATATTGGCGGAAACGGATATAGTAAACACTTCATCCCACACCACGGCAATCCAAATATCGTAAAATCATATTATACTAGTGATTGGTACATCGATTGAGTAATATATATTTACATATTTGTGTTCATCTTTGCATGGTTATTTTTATTTCAAATATGGAAATATTTTTCCCAAAATATCTGAAAATTGTCTGACACCAATAAAACAAACACTGTAAAGTGTGTTTAATGATGAGACAACAACCAAGTCCATGTGCCTTTGTCATCGAGAAGACAACTCCGTTATTTGCTGTACTGTGACATTAGAGGATATTAGTTGCAGTTGTTCGGGAGTTGTTCTAGGGAGAAATTTCACAACAGGAGAAATTTCAGAACAATGGGAACAACACAACAGAATCTGTTGTGTTGTTCCCTTTGTTGTTCCCTCTGATAATATAATACATAACATAATGGTTATTTTATTTGTGTATTGTTCAACTTGCAGCAAATTAATATACCCATGAAGGCGTGAATATTTTTCATGACGCCGGAACCATCAAGGTACTATCTGTCATTGTCAGCAAGGTACTATTCGTACAACCAGACTGGTCGTACATCGCTCCAATGTTGCAAACTGTGACTGGACGACAGTATTACTCTCATGAAGGTCATAACATAACAAGTTCATAATGTAATGAGTAGTATAGTGTGAGCAGATCGGTACCCTCGGTTAATATCTAGGACACAAATAAAAAGGGATCCACATCGTCGTGACGGGTGGTCCACCACACCTCCCCACCCATTTGTCACGATGTCTACAAACTAAGGCTATTTTTGTGTGAGCAAAAGAGGGAAACAAGTTCCTAACTCCAATGCGGGTGGTCGAGAAGGGTAGAAAGCGGGAATTTTGTAGAACCCAAGGCTAGGCAAAATGGCCAAGAGAGCAAACCTCTCAAGAACTTCATTTGGAGAAGAGCGGATCTGGTCGACTCGATGGTGCATCATCATCATCATCCTCACCGAGATGATCGCGCGACGGACACATCAAAAAGACGACAACTCTACAACAAAAGGACATCGTGACAACAAAACAAAAAGAAGACAACTCTATTACAAATCCAAAAAGAAGACAACTCTACAACAAAAGGACATCATGAAACGAAAATATAAAAAGAAGACAACTCTACAACAAACGGACATCGTGACAACGAAAAAAAGAAGACAACTCTACTACAACTCCAAAAAGAAGACAACTCTACAGCAAAAGGACATCGTTACAACACTACAACAAAAGGACATAGTGACAACAACAAAAAAAGAAGACTACTCTACAACAAAAGGACATCGTGAAAAAAAATTAAAAAAAGACAACTCTACAATAAAAGGTCATCGTGACAAAAAAAAAAGAAAAGAACAAGACAACTCTACAACAAAAGGCCATCGTGACAAATAAAAAGACCTAACACGAGACACTGTGGAAATTTGCAAACGGGGTGGGGTCCAGCGGCCGTCGAGGGAGGTGAAGGAGGCCGCTCCCGCAACCGCTTGACACTGCAAGGCGAACGCGGCTCGCCCGGTGGCGTGGGCGGCTGATGCCCCGGCGATGAGGAGCGTCGCGAGACACCTGCGGGGACCCGCCATCGACTAGACGTCGCGACGGGTGACATATTTCCTTTGGTGACAAAAGGGTACGATATTTTCTCAAACAATACTACAACTCACCCGGTCGTATCGTCGTCAGATCAACTCCTTGACGAGATGTCTCCACCACCAACATCGACTCTAAAACCTGTAAAACCATACAGCTCGATGGATGGCGGAAGAGTGACAGGTTCCCTCCCGCCCAGTTTATAACCACCCTCCGGCTGCCAATGGGAACCAATGAAACGTCGCAGACCCCTCACTCTCCGGGCCGGGAGCAAACTGCAGGCACCCACATATATGCGCGCGCGTTGCAATTGACAATGACATCCTTCCGAAACCATGATAATTGATTGGAGAGTGTACGGAAAGGAGATGTGCAAACGTTCACAAATTCTCATCATTTTAATGATGAGGTTAATGATTGGTTTTGTACGTTCATTTGTCATGTTTGCTAATGAACAAAAGTGGTTTTTTTTCCTCAGAAAAAACATTGTCCCGATGGCCTGCGCTTCACAGAATTGTCACGGCGGTCTCGTGCTGGCAGTGGTATGGTAAACACTCATAAAAGTTTTTTCACTCACTCTCAAACTGTCACGGTGGCCTTTGCGGATCGTGACGATGGAAACACTAAAAAAACACTTTTTTTTCGTAAAAATTTGTCACGTTGGTCTCGTGCTAGCAGTATGATGATAGTTGCTCGTCAGTTTAACCAAAAATTTCTCGGCAGATAAATTGTCACAATGACCTTGTGTGGGTGATAACAATGTAAAGACTCGGAAAAGAAACTTTTTTCTCGCTTTACAAAATTGTCACGACGGTCTCGTGCTGGCAGTGGGATGGTAAACACTCATAAAAGTCTTTTCACTCACTTTCAAACTGTCACGGCGGTCTTGTACGGGTCGTAAAAGCAGTTGTTTTCTCACCTAAAACAATGTCACGATGGTCTCGTGCTAGCCGTAGGATGGTAAGCACTCACTGTCAGGATGTCACGACGACCTGGTGCGGGTCATGATGATGGAAACACTAACAAAATTTGTTTTTCTGTAAGCTGATTGTCACGACGATCTCATGCTAGCGGTAGGATGATGGCTACTCATTAACACAAATTTTGCTCCTTCATAAACTGTCACGATGGCTTTGTGTGGGTCGTGATGATGAAAACACTAAAAAATCGGCAAACAAATTGTCACGATGGCCTTGTGCAGGTTGTGACAGTGCAAAGACTCAGATAATGAAGTTGTTTCTCGCTCAACAAATTGTCACGGCGGTCTCGTGCTTGCGA
>JAOQGN010003346.1:0-13700 GCA_027564295.1 Himantozoum antarcticum
GTGGCGCATGCGTGTATGTGTAAACACTATATAGGGAGAACTGGGGTGTCGCTATTTCCCACTTATAAAGACAGATAACCGCGCCATCGTTTATTGCGGGTGTATGAAGAGATGCCCCTGGAATATACTTTTATGCAATGAAATAATTCTGAGCAGCCGAAATAAGATCAAATATATGACATTTTCGATTTTCCAGATTGTTGGATAATAACATTTTATTGCCGGAAGGAGACAACTCCTCCAACTTCTGTCGAAAATTGCTGAAAACATGCCTTACAATTTCTAATACTGTGAGCTTACCTGTGGTTCAATCCTAACAAATTAGGTATCAAACGACAACTGAAACATTGATTGACCATTATATGGTGGCAAATTTATTCTTGCAAGAAAACAGTAATGGTAATAATGCACCACATATAGTATCCAATGTGAACTATCCCTTTAAGCTACGATGGAAAAGGCTAAATCTCTGATTTAACAAAGGAGATAAGTAGAAATACAATATATAAGTGAGTAGAAATACAATATATTAGAGAGTAGAGAGACAATATATTAGAGAGTTGAAATGTCTGAATTATGGGAAACTCCAATATTTTTACTCCTGCTCAGGGGAAATTTCTTTTCTGATCTTTAAATCATTTATTACAGTTTATTAGTGCACTCCATACATAACGTAGGAAGTGTGAACTACCTACATTATTTACTCCCTGTATTCTGTCACCTATTTACACCCGGTATTCTGTCACCTATTTACACCCGGTACTCTGTCACCTATTTACTCCCGGTATTCTGTCACCTATTTACTCCATCATACTTTCATACATGTAGATTGAAGAAAATACAAAATCCAAATTTGGAAGAAAATAAGAGCACCAAGGATTAATAAAGCTTGAATTGGGGGAAACTCCAGGATATATTCTCTGTTTCAGGGTAAAAACTCACAAAATGATTGGGCACTGGTTTCTGCAAACATTTACCACTGTACTATTTGCAGTCCTATTTTACTCCACAGGGGATAATTATTGAATAGTTTGTCAATTTTCACCTCCATTTCCCCAAAGATTTGCCATGAATTTATGCCTATTTTATTCCTACTCTTATTTTCTCCCTAATTAACCCCAAATTCACCTTTTGGGATTCTGGTGAAGCTAACCTAAAGCCTGCTTACAATATAGATGTTTAATAGCTCATGATCGATTTATATTCCATAAAATTTCCATGATCTGCCATAATATCATAGAACTATATATAGATCCACACCAGTATATTAGATAGTAGAAGTCTTCACATTGCAACAAGTTATCAAACTCAGAGCAAACCAACACTTTTATCACAATTTGGTGGCACGATGGTAGTAGGTAGATGGTAGTATGTAGATGGTAGTAGGTAGATGGTAGTAGGTAGATGGTAGTAGGTAGATGGTAGTATGTAGATGGTAGTATGTAGATGGTAGTAGGTAGATGGTAGTATGTAGATGGCAGTATGTAGATGGTAGTAGGATGATGTACTAGACTTACTTCTTGCAGACACTCCGCCATGGCTCACTACACGCCAGCTCACTATGCCAATTGTCTCCAGCAAATCACCTGATATATACAATACAAGTCAGTACCAAGTGAAATCAGTGAAAAAGGCTTTCAATAAAAGCATAGCATAACTTATCATGCTCTTTCAATACAAGGGTGGCAGTGCAGGAACAAATATTCACACAACTCTTGAGGGTTTGAGACATAGACATAGACTTACTATATATTACCATAGACTTACTGATATATAGGCAATATATTGTAAGTCTATGGTTTGAGAGCAACGTTGATAGCCAGTCTAGGGCTGCTAGGCCCGTGGTGTTTCCATCCGGGTACTACCCAGCCAATTTACTATCCAAATTTATAAACGTCTGGTATACAAAAATTATCATATATATCAATGCGGTGTAACCTATGCTACTCTAAGCTGCGCTGATGAGCCCTAATAGGGCGAAACAGCTGCTGTCCGCAGATATGAGTATATATAATATAATTATATATATATGTATATCTATAAATAGTTCAAGTTGCTGAATGCCAACATAAGAGTGCTAATAGTCTGTCTAGAGCCATATATATTATGTACATGCAATCACTAAGAGTGTTATTCTTAGTTTTTACTTTATTACTTTAAAGCTTCATGAAACACCTACTGTTGCCAATCTTCAGACAGCGGCTACCATCTGATGATGTAGCTCTTATTTTATACGGCAGGGAAAGAAAACCTTGTTGAGCTTGACTCTAGTTGTGACAAGTTAGATGGCGCAGAGCCATCTCAACTACACTTGGGTCAACTAGAGTCAAGCTATTAATATACAATGTAATATTAATTAAAGAGTCAAGCATATTAATATAATATTATTAAAAAGGTAATTAAAGATTGAGTCTGGTTTTTGTAACTATTTAGTTTCCTACCGGAAAACATCCAGTACTCGTCAGATTACATAGAAATATACCTACATGTAATATACCTACCTGTAATATACCTTTCACGTGCTGCGATTATATTGCTCTGCTTGTTTTACTCTGCTGTTGTTAGTAATAACAGATGCAAGCTCAAGGCGTTATTGATACATGTAGATTGGGTTACATATTAATGTGTACAGCTCACTGGTTTGTAAAGCAATATAGATTCCATGAATACGATTATACACTGGCTGATTGGGCTAGTGCTCTGCCATTGTTTGTCAGGACAGCAGAACTTTTTGTAACATGGATTGCAACATGCTAATTGGAAGGCTTCAGGATATATAAGAATAGTTTTTAGATTGGCTATCAAAATTAATCCTCTATCAGCTATCACTCACTCAGCAATGACAACGACTCCATTCATGTCAAACCGCCATTAATAATTATAGAGCGGAAATCATCATCAATATTGTTCACTAACAATACTAATGTTATCCAGCAAAATTTGATTTGCAAAAAGGTGCTTTCCCTCATATCAGGTACACTCCAATGGACACTATTATCTCAAGACAGGAGGCATGTGAAGTGAGTCGTTTCATGTCTGTGTTTAATGGTAACCACCGCTAGGTTAAACCAGACTCAATATCTAATTTTTACTAGACTGTGATCTTAATTATTGTCACATTGCATTGCTATTAAATGCATTTGCTATCAACAGGAATAATAAAATGGGTACAAGTCACAATGTGGCCACAGTCCATAAATCAAACACTTGGCATGCTAACAAAGTTAACACACCCGGCTTTATTTATACATGCTGAAATAATGCACTATCTCGCAGCACGCACTATCTTGTCATTGATTGCTTTGTTATGCTTTAGTTCCGAATCGTCCAGAAGTTAAAGCTGTCCTGCAGACAGGTTCAAATATATTTGGTTATATCTTATTAAGGTTATAAATATATGATTAAACTACTTTTTATTAACCATTTTAATAACTCTTTTAACTTAATTTACTTTTGCTAATAATTATTTTTTCGCCTCCGACCATCGTGGTTCTTGATGCTATAGTGTCTAGATTAGCTTGTGTAGGAGATAGCAAACTCAAACTGAATTACGGATGCTGTGCCGTATGCTCCCTCATAATGTGCAACTGAAGGTAAAGAACTGCAGCTGCTACCATAATAAAGAGAATAATTTTATAAGCATCATAAATATTCTACAAGAGACTAATCTGAAGCAATCTTACGTCTGATAGCATGCACAATTTGCAATTGTGGTTGCAATAGTTTCTGGCTAGTTGTGGCATTTATCTGCTTAAATGTGTGTGTATATATATGTATGTATATATGTATATATGTATATATGTCAATATGATGAATTTTGAAATAAGAGACAATAATCTAGACAATAAAAAAGCACAATATAGGACATAAACTCTTTCCCTAGACATAAAAGAGGCTATTGACACTGTCTACCTTGAGTTATTAATTAGAAAACTCCACAAATGATTCGGCTTTGCTAGATCTGCCTGCAACCTCATGAATTCCTATCTACACAATAGGATGTAATCCCGTAAAGTCGGCTCTGTAATATTTTCGTTGTCATCGATAATAAAAGGTGTATCCCAAGGCTCAGCTACTCCTTCTTTTTCACTTGATGGTAAACGACATGCTTGATACACATATTGAAATTGACTTTGCTCTGTCTGTTAGGAGTTGCAAGGAATATTTACTTCGTCTCCCTGCTTGTAGTTATACTTGTAGCATTAATGACCAATGTAGCAATAATGGCCTACTGTAGCATTAATGGCAATACAAGAAAACAATACATCTCTGGCGGGGCCTCCAAAACTAGGTAGGAAGTTTATTGGCCCCTTGGAGAAAGGCAACAATGGATGAAAAAGGTGAGGAAGTAGATTAACATTGAGTGTCAATTTATGCATGTATCTACTCCGGTAGGAACACAAGGACTGAAGCATACTGAGTTATGACAACATTACTATACATGGTAGCTAGCCCATTAAGGGATTAATTTTCAGTAATGTATAGTGTTCATATATATGGTATGCATTGCAACAAGGTAAAGCAAAGTTAAGTATATAATTATGTAGAGTTTATTGCAACGCCACTGTATAGTGAAGTGTCCATATATTCTCTGCCCATGGATAACTTGATAGATGTTGGCTAGATAATAGAAGGCAGCTGTTTACATCTGTAGGGTACATCTGCAGCCAGCATATAAGGTGCTCCTATCATCTGGGAAGTTATCCGTCCTCTACTAGTCAGAGTACAGGTATCTTCACTAGTGCAGCTGGAAGGCAGGCCGTGGTCTACACAATTCAGGTGCAAGAATGTGCATCCGTAACAATATCTTGTAAGTTCGCCTAGGTAAAGTGTGATCACCTAACAAACCCTTTCACAGGACCCATTTAGAATTTTATTAATTTAAGCCTTTCCAAGGTGTTGCACGCTTTTATTAGACTTTTCTAGGACATATTCCAGCATAACTTAGGCTTTACTTACACTTTACCTAGGCGGTCCGACACAACCAAGATGGAATGTTACCGGATTTTACCTGTAGCTTAGTACACTTCATTTGTGATTGTACTTTGTAGGTGGAGCCATACTGTACAAACAATGTGAACTGTGTGGGTAAAGGAGAGATAAGGATACAGCCTATCCGCAACCCTAATGCACCTCAGCTAAATCAATCCATCTATGAGAATACCATACTGGATAACCATAATGCTCAGATAGCGGTGATCTATGTGGGTAAGTAATGCCACTTTTACAGGCTGAAGCCCCTGAGAACCCTGAAATCCTGAAACGTCACATCATTTAGATCCTGGATTCTTCATTGGTGCCAGATCTATGTTCAGACTGTGCACCCATCAAACCCCAACACAGGGCTTTTGAATATACGTTTAATTTAAACCGATTTGCCCTTTTGGTAATCCAAATTTAGGCGGTCGAAATATTGGCATTCCCCATATACTAAACTCATAGTTGTCATCTTTCGCACTGGCATCGTTTTGCATGTGTAAATTGATGTGTTATTTACTACAAATGGAGCAGTTACATATGTCACCAAGTATCGGACACATACAATAATTGTTTTTGGTCTTTGTTTGTGACAGAAAGGAATATCCAACAATATTTATGTTATAAAAAAGATGCAAACTCTTGTTGTATAAATATCAAAGTTACCAATGCTAGATTTACATACACAGCATTAAAATTGCCAATACGTCTGTTACAAGCAGCAATACAAAAATTGTAGAATGAGAATTTCCGCATCTGGGTGAGAACTTGTGAAGTTAGCTCCCAACTTTCAAAGAACAAAAGTTGATAGATAATCTTGACTTTAGACATCTATCAATAGGCACTACTACGTAATAGGGCTAATACCAGAGAGGGCTTCCAAAACATATAGAAAATATATACTATGAACTGCCGAACTGCATCCTATAGATTGCTATAGAGGTCTTATTGCAAATGTAGCAGCCTAAACTACATACGGAGCGAGAATCAACCACTGATCATTCAATCTCAGTCCAAACACTACCTCTAAGCCACCATTGTTGTCCAAGTTCGCCATGCTTACCTGTTGCTGTAATTGTAGGGGCCACTGACAGAGACAATGACACCATCACTTATAGCCTGGTAACAGATGATTCTGAAGTACGCAGGTATTTCTATGTGGATCAGCGCACAGGCAATGTCTACCTACGATCGCCTCTGGGTGGTGTGCAGAGACAAAGCTTCACATTCAAGATTAGAGTGACTGACAATGGGTACCCAGAGAAGAGTGATGAAGCTGATGTCATTGTCAGAGTCACTGCTGATAGGTCCTCTCCGATGTTCACCAGGTTTTGCGACAACCAGACCGTGTTTGAGGTACAAGTGGTATTCTAACTGGTAGATTGCTAGATAAATTGGACAGTTGTCTGTTTGCTTTATTGATTATCAATTTACTGATTGATTGAATGATTGATGAGTTGATTTACTATGGTGAGCCGATTTATCAGTTTGTTGGTTTATGGATTTCTGGTTTATCGATTCATCAATCGATTGAAAAAATGGGAATTTAAATATTTATTTTAGTATGTGAATGTTATAGAAACATATCTGTTATTCATTATCAACTGATCTACAACACTGAGATGTGCTATTAATGGATGGCAATGACGGATGTACGACGCAAACTGCAATACAGCTGGTGCCGAGTGTTTAGAATGGTTTATAAGTAGCATAACAACTATTTACACAACATGCCACATCCCATTTCCAATGTATGTCATTGTATTTATGTAGGTGATATTAGAATTTCACGACACTATCATCATTTGGTAGTGTATATTGTACATGTATGTTTTGTATTGTGTGTGTTTCTAGAATGCCGCTATCGGTGCAAGAGTATGTCAGGTAGAGGCTATAGATAGTGATCTGGTTGGACAGATTAGATACACAATAGTGGGATTCCCACCCGGCAGCAATCTGTTTGACATCGGCAGCAGTGATGGGGTCATCAGGGTCAACAAATCTCTATACTATGAGCCAGAGTTCAGGTGCATATATTATATATATGTAGATATATATAATACATATATATGCATGTATATACATATATATGCATAATTTATATATATATTATATTATACTATTATATTATATTACTAATAAGATATTATATTAGTAATAAAATATTTCAATATAAATTTTGTCGTCTTTGACTGTACATATATGCATATAATTTTATAAAAGAGTAAAACTATGCATAAGGTATATTACTATAACTATAAGTACTGGGTATAAATGATTATAGTATATTGACCAATATACTGACCAATATTGATCATATAATGGTCAATATACCTACAAATATATGTCAAGAGAATTGTTACATAAAGCTAACCAATAATAGCATATTGATTGGGCATAGGAAATAACATCTAATCTTAGTTTGGTTACAAGGTGTGAACAAAAAGATTTGTTTTCCAGTGAAAAAGTGGTCGTTATGATGGAACTTAATTTACCCTCGAGCTTAATCTAGTTTGCCTCAATGATCAACGAGGTTCCAAAATCAATATATTTTTATTTCTTGACTAGTCCGGAATTATTATGATATTAAAAGAATTGGCAGCAGTGAGATTCAAACCCACGCCTCCGAGGAGACTGGTGACTTAAACCAGCGCCTTAGACTGCTCAGCCACGCTACCTTGATACATGTGTGTTAACCAATATTGTACAACGCTGGTGGTATTTTTATTGCTCAAACTTCATAACTCACTGGTCATTTTGTCAAAAGAATCAGCCAGTAGTTTTACTAGAATTCACTGAAATTGTTGGCTATTTTGTAGCCATTGTCACTTATGTGGAAATTTATGTAAATTTTTTGCAAGTGCTATTCAATTTCAAATGGAAAATAACTATATATCTATTTGATGCTTTTTCACCCAATTCTGACATAAAATATTTGTATGAGATAGTTTTTTGCTAATTTTGGTAAAAGTTGTGACATTAAATTTATATCAAAATTTATATACTATTGATACTACTATTAGACATTTTTATATATTGACATAACTATCAGTTGGAGGCTGTTTTTATAATAATAACAGGTACCTGCTGGTGGTTGACGCATATGACATCTACCAGCTGGTGCCTGAGACATATGACACTGCATATACTAAATTAAGGTTTCTACACATTGACAGGTACCAGCTGGTAATTGAGGCGTATGACACTGCATATGCTGATAACAAGGTGATTGGACAAGCAACTATCTATGTACGACGTAATCTGTATGAGCCGGTTTTCAACCCCTCTGACTATTTCACCAGAATAACAGATGAACATCTAGCTATTGGTACTCCTATCAACATCACTGTCACTGCCACAGATCGCGATGATCGGGTAAGTACTTCTAACAGTAAGAGGAATTGCCTTGGGAAAGCTGCTAAGGTGGGACAACTCCAAAATTTGAAATACACTTTTTTGCATAAAAATGTGGTAAAATTCCTTTCCAGTTCTATCGGCGTGCCCAAGGTTAAGTTCCCAATTCTCGGTTTGGAACAGTCCAAATCAAAGCTCTAACCCTAAGACAAGGTGACAAACTGAAAAGGAAATGCACCAACAAAATTTTACTGAGGCTAGTATTTGTCAATGTTCTTGTATCAAGAGATTTGCATAGATTTGCATAGATTTGCATAGATTTGCATAGATTTGCATAGATTTGCATAGATTTGCATAGATTTGCAATTTTGAGTTCCACCTTTTAGAAGTGTCACCTTCTCAACAAAATATATATGACAACTAGACTCCAGTCTTTGAATTGGCCCGTAAAAGTTTGGCAAAATGAGTAAAAATATTGGCAGCGGTGGGATTCGAACCCACGCCTCCGAAGAGACTGGTGCCTTAAACCAGCGCCTTAGACCGCTCGGCCACGCTACCTTGTTGGAAATACACTCACCAACCGTGAACCGAATGCTATGTTAGTTTTCATGCACCAAGATAGTGCCGGTAAAATAATTAATTATAATACCAAGTACCGGTAATAAATTGTCATTTACAATCCTATGATCCAGTATGTGGCTCTATTCAAAGCAGTGAGAACAAAATTTTAATAGTTGAGTATGTATTTGTTACATGAATTTCCCCTCAAGTTACATAGTTATATTTATTATATTTCAGCTGACGCTCAAAGGGCAATTTGAATATTCTGTTGACCCTAGTAGCTTTGGTGCTGAGTACTTCTATGTGCAGCCACAGACGGGTGTCATAACAATAGCCCGTCCTCTAAGTGGAGGGAACAGGACTACTTACTTCCTAACCATTCTGGCTAAAGACAAAGGTACCCCATCACAGACAGGCCGAGCATCAGCCACAGTGACTGTCATAAGGAATGCAAACTGCCCTATTTTCCAGACTTCTGCACCTTCGTACGAGGTAAACTTTGGAGTTTCATTACTCTTGTGCCGGTATGTCTATCACTGTTTCCACATAATATGACCATGTAGTGAAGTTGTAGACCAAAGTTGTCCTTTCTTCCACACAGTTCCGCTTGATCCGCAGGTAAGTTCAATGTCTCAGCACAATTGCCAGTTGTGGGGCTCAAAAAGTTACAAAATTAATCTGTTTTTGAACGTAATTATTATACTATATGAGCTCAACAAAATGAAATAATGGCATACATCATGTGTGTACAGAAAGGGAAAGCGCAGAAAAATTGTCTTCTGGCTCAATTTCAATCCCATATGAGGTTTGTCAATTGCATTGATATTGGAATTGTCTGAGCGACTTCATTGAATCAACTTAAAATGCGTTTGTAAAAACTGATACAAGTTGACCAAATTTAAAGCATTTATTTCTCACTTAGTGGAATTTGTCATACTTATGAAGGGGAACCCATTCTAATCATTATTTTATGCTTTGATTTCAGGTAGCAGTTGAGAGTCTGAGGACCACACTGTTTGTAGTGTCCGCTGTTGACGCTGATGTGGGACGTAATGGAGAAGTGTCATACAGTATAGTATCAGGAAATGGTGGCACAGATGTATTCCAGATAGACAGAAGCACTGGTACATATTTATATTTAGCCTCTTTTCCCAATGTTTCAAATGTTTTTGTTCTTGCCAGTGGTGTATTGGCAAATGAAACACCTGGGTAAACACCTGCCCATGAGGGTTCAGGGGGCTTGACCCTGGCAAAGTGTGGCAGCTTCCAGGACCGAAAAAATTGGAAAATACGGTGCTAAAAGGAATAAAAGCAGTATGAGAACATTTTAAATCTATAGTTGACTCAATTCAAATTTATAATTCCCTATTAAATATATGTAGTACATGTACAAATATGAAAGTTACAAATGTATGTCAAACTCAAATACATGTAGTAACTTTAGTGTAATATCATTTAGATCTCATGATATGGCCAAGACAATAATTCTTATACTGTGGTTGACAAAATTGCTTACTAAAGCAGTCATCAAAGCAACATGTATTATCATCAAAGCATTACAGTTACAATTTTTTCTTTGAAAATGAAAAGCAATGAGTATGTTGTTATTTCGTGAGTTGTAGCTAATTTGAAGTGTACCTTGTCGAAACAAGAGCAATTAAAAGCATCAAGTTGCAACCTCTGTTTACAGAGAGATGTGAAAGATGTTCACCCAGTAGCTAGTAAATATTTATGATCGTAAATTGGAATGATCGAAAATAGTAGCTATTTTTTTGTTCCCCAATCGTAGATAATTATGCTATCTATAATAAATATGTGTACATGAGGAATACTGTTTATAGGTGCTGTTTCACTGAAGAAAATACTCAGCAATGACAAAGTAAACACAACTGTAACACTGACAGTTGAGGCAGCTGATGGTGGTAATCCCCCATGTACCAGAGAACAAGGAATCACAGTCACCTTCACTGATGGATCTGACATCAGGTAAGTAAAATAAAGCACCCAATTTAGGGCTCGAACCCACAAGTACCAAATAAACAAGTTAGCCAAGCCTGGGTGGCTCAGTCGGTAGAGCATGGGACTCTTAATCCCAGGGTAAGTAAAAACCCCCGAGTCCCATGCTCTTCAAACTGAGCCACCCGAGTTGTATGACTAGTGTATTTGGCACAAAGCTAAAGTGACTAGCGTATTTGGCACAAAGCTAAAGACATTGTGTTTGAGACATTTTTGTTGGTAAAATGTTGTTGGGTCATTTGTAAAAATATTTCCTCCCGAGGTGGAGCTCAAACCCACAACCCTGGGATTCAGAGTCCCATGCTCTACCGGCTGAGCCACCCGGGCTTGGATAACTTGTTTATTTGGTACAAATCTAAAGATGCTGTTTTTGAGGCATTTTTGTTGGTAAATGTTGTTTGACCTTTAGCAAAAAAATTTACCGCCCGAGGTGGGGCTCGAACCCACGACCCTGGGATTAAGAGTCCCATGCTCTACCGACTGAGCCACCCGGGCTTGATTGACTTGTGCATTTGGTACAAAGCTAAAGATAATGCTTTTGAGACACTTTTGTTGGTAAATGTTGTTTGACCTTAAGCAAGCAAAATTTACCGCCCAAGGTGGGGCTCGAACCCACAACCCTGGGATTAAGAGTCCCATGCTCTACCGACTGAGCCACCCGGACTTGGATGACTTGTGCATTTGGTACAAAGCTAAAGATAATGCTTTTGAGACATTTTTATTGGTTAATGTTGTTTGATCTGCTGCAAAAGTTTTACCACCCGAAGTGGGGCTCGAACCCACAACCCTGGGATTAAAAGTCCCATGCTCTACCGACCGAGCCACCCGGGCTTGGATGAAATGTGCATTTGGTACAAAAAAAAAGATGGTGTTTATGAGATGTTTTTGTTGTTACATGTTGTTGGGTCATTTGCAAACAAATTACACACCCCATTACATGTGCAGTATGCTGTGTGACAGAACAGCTGGACATGGTTAGATGGTGTTAAAATTGCATGTATTTTCTCGTTTGATAGGTTACCACCTGAGTACATAGTGACGCATGATGAAAGCCTAGATCCAGGTAGTGACATTGTCAATGTACGGGCCATCACAGACTACCCTCCAGTTACCTACAGGCTATTACGTGATGCTGTGTCTAGTGTATACTTTGCCATCGATCCGTCTACTGGTAGAATCTATCTGCGGCAACGGTTCACCACCGACGAGACCAATAGACTACAGTATGACATGGTGGTGACGGCTAGGGACAATACTGATGGTACAGCCTCCACTAGGGTAAAGGTGCGTAGCTGTGCAGTGCCGCTGCCCCTTGCCTCTTTGAACAATATCAGTTTGGTGGAAAATATGTATTCATCTTTGAAGTATATATGTAAAGGCAGGACAACTCCTGGCTAAACTCGACTGTATTGTTTGAGGTGAAATAGGATGGCAAGATTGAGACTATCCCAGCAATCCTGTATGCTAAATTGGAAAATTGGTTTACTCAATTTCCAACGTGAATTTGTACTCCACTGGTGTTGATCATCAGCTGCAATGATTGATTTTGGTTTTGAGTATCAACATATTATATATTTTTGAAAAAAATGATCTGTTTAAAGTTAATTTTTTTTAAATAATCTGTGTTTAAATTGATAAGCATATAGGCAGTCAGTAGTCCTTCTTAAAGTGGCGCTCAAAGCCTGTATATTCTGGGAATACTCTGGGAATACTATGTGCCACGACACGTATCAGATATGTACTACACCGTTTACATGGCAACAGCCGCCTGATGAAATACAGTATAATGAAATGTTTATGAAATGTTACATGTTCTGTTGTACAATTTTGATTTAAAAAAGGCTGCATGGTTTAATCTGGAATAATTATATTTGTGTATATGTTATTTTAATATAGTTATATGTTTACATGTAATTTACATGTATGTTTTAAGGTTATTGTGACTAGAAACAGATATTCTCCGGTATTTGTGCAAGTACAAAATGTTACAGTATATAGACACCAGGCAATAAACCAGCCAATCACCAGAGTTGTCGCTACTGATGATGATAGAACTGGCACAGACAGCGCCCGTATAAGGTAACTGCTAGACCAGGCTCTATATACTCATACGCCACTCACTGTGACATTGTGTCACCCATATGTAGTTCTGTAGTTCAAAAAGTAGTAGTAGTTCCGCAGTTCAAAAATGATATTTGAACCTTCAGACTGCCACCCGTGTCTCCACTTTCCTCCACCCACCCGTGTGAGTGGATGAAAATAGATACAAGGGTGGCGGTCCGAAGGCTCAAAAGTCATTTTTACCTAATTTCAGAACCACCTATGGTGTCAACTGTCAACCAAATTTATGTTGCTCTTGTTACCTGAACGGAAAAAGGAAAAGCACATGTAAAATAGGACACGACGTACCTACTATAATGAGTTTTTTTTCTTTTGAGAGATCCAAATTTGTTGTTCTATACCCATGTCATGGTCTTATGTACTTTGAGCTTTCAATACTTTGAGCTATTCAATATTTCTGTTTCTAAAGCGTAAACATTTGTATAGCATGTATGGTACATGCTTGTGCATTTGTATATGTCCCACAGCTTTCAGTCAGCCTTTTAATTTTGAATCAAAGTAATTTCTACTTTCATCTCTCAAAAATGAATTGATTTAAGAGACATAGTGCAGGTAAATGATCCTAACAGTGCAGGTAAATGATCCTAACAGTGCAGGTAAATGATCCTAACAGTGTAGGTAAATGATCCTAACAGTGTAGGTAAATGATCCTAACAGTGTAGGTAAATGAT
>JAOQGN010003457.1:0-13696 GCA_027564295.1 Himantozoum antarcticum
GATGTGATGAAAACATTTAAGGATAATTAGTGGCATATACACCAATACACATATACATATACATATATATACATATATAACATATCTAAATGGGCACCTGGTAGTGGTAGGGAGTGGGCACCTGAGCAGTCAGCTTAGTGGTTTGGAAACAGGGTCAACAAAGATTTTTAGCAGAAAATTTGTTTGATCAATCAATTAACTGGCATGTAATATGTTTTTGACCTTTGTTCAGCACTGTCGGCGTGTGTATGTATGGTATAACTGGCTGTTGTATAAACCTCTCTTTGTGTGCCTGGTGCTCCTGGTGCGCCTGTGTGCCTGGTGTGCCTTGTGCGTGGCGTGAAGATCAAGGAATTGTAAATACATATGTAAGTTTGTAACAATGCAAACTCAATAGCAACCGAAGGGTCAACCGAGATGATACTTTACTAATGCAATTTGCAATAATGCAATAATGCAATTTCATAAAAAACTTGATCTGTGGTAGGCAACAGAGAATGGAACTTGGTCTTTTGGCATATTAAACTGTCTATTGTATAATATTTCTAAATAATGGTTAATACCTAATAAATACAAAGGGTAGTTCACACTTGATGTACCTAACTAATACAACTTAAAGGGTAGTTCACACTTGAGGGCAGGTTTATTTGGTTATGTACTCTACTATGGTGATGCTATAATAAATATTAAACAATATTGCGGTCAATCAATGTCCAGGGTCAATGGGTCAATCAATGTCCCAGGTGTTGTTTGATACCTCATTTGTTAGGATTGGGCAACAGATAAGCTCACAGTATCAAAATTTGTAAGGTTATGTTTTCAACAAATTCTGGGAAAATTTTGAGGATTTGTCCCCTTGTCTCAGTGGAATCCGATATTACATACCTGCTTTTGGGGTATAGTCGAATATCAGCAGAACTACAACCACTGATACTTGAAACACCACTGCCAGGATGTCAAGTGTGATAAATCCGATCTTCTTACATGTGTTGTTACGAGGCTTGAGGCCAAATAGGACATTGAGTAAGGCGGGCACCACACCCACTCCACACATGATCAGTATGCATCTTATGAGATCCAAGTATGGCAGAACCTTGACTATCATTAAACATAATCCGAATGTATGTATCGATTCCATTAGAATAGTCTAAAACATTAATATATCATACGGTGGAAATTGAAATAAATGACAATTATTGCAAACAACTACGCGAAGCTGACCAAAAATAAAGCGATTGCAAGACTGTATTTGTGAGATATTTTTGGAACAGAAATTATTTTGTAGCGCACTTGCGATCAAATAGCAAATTTAAAATTCTTCAAAACCAAGAGACAAGGGTGGGTGGACGCGAATAAATTGCAACCCATACCAGCAAAGATGTACACAAGCCTCCATGTTGGGAATAGGATAGCCACAGATGCATTGCTGTATTACATGTACAGAATATGGTAATACATGCTTTACGAGTATAGCGCTGATTCTCTAATAATGAAAGATGTGAGCCAAGTCAGGTGCCAATATTGTTGCAGTTTGCTTATAAATATAACTGCCGAATTATCACTATATAAATATATATGCATGTAATAATATTACAGCGTACATCCCGTATAATAATTATACAAGAATAATATAATTATGACCTCACATCCTATCCCAACCGAAGCTAATACGTGTAGGTATTAATAATTGTAACAATCTTCCGAGTTTGTTTACTGTACTGTTGGTAAAATGATATGTCAGTGTGATAAGCATATACTTGGCAGGTTGCTGGGCAGCTAGTGAAACTGAAGAGAATACTGCTCACATTCCTGAGCTAGGTGAATGTTCTGGACACTCAGTGGGTGGTCTGTGTAAAACATAATTATCAAATAATATAATGATTAAACTTAATAGAAAAATTTTGATCTAAAATTGAACCTATTTACAGAACTGCTATCTAATTGTTTCTTGAGCGAAAAATATTTAAACCTTGACTGTCCTTTCTCCTTGTTTTTTTGCTAACTGTGGCATACGTACCCGTTGGATAAGCTACCTCCTACCAATGAGAGCTCTCTACCTCCTACCATTGAGAGCTCTCTACCTCCTACCAATGAGCGCTCTCTACCTCCTACCAATGAGCGCTCTCTACCTCCTACCAATGAGCGCCAAATACCAATGGTTACAGGACCGTTCGTTTTCATTATATAATTATTTACCTCAATAGCCTGCTTCTTTTATATAACATGTACTATATCTCACATCTTTAGGTCTTTAACTGTTCCAATTTCCTTACCTACCAGAGGCTGCCCGAAAGTGCTTGTTGTATGACACAGCAACAGAGTTGTTACGTTATTAAGACTGCCTCTTTAGGGAGCCTAGACAGTTTAGACACAGCGTGCTACCTCCGTTATTGGAGGGTTTTAGCACGGATACTATCTCTGATCTTATGTCTATATCAGAGAACAATCAGGCACTAACATGCGTAAGCCGCAGGTTGATTCTTTAGTCTTACCCATAGAGATATATATATAATAACTAATATACCTGATATATAAGGTATTATATATATCTCTATGGTCTTACCCATATAAGAGTGGAGATAGAAGGCCATGGATGAGAGCCAAAGATCATCTTTACACCAGTTTGCATGAAAGTTATAAAGTATGGTATGGAGGCAGCAAATAGACATAGGTATAGCCACATAGACATGATCCTTGGTTGATCAGCTACCTGTAACAGTAAAGTGTAGTATTGTTATATTTATGTCTATGCCATGTTTGAGTATTATATCTGTGGTGGGACGCACAATGGGCAGCTGTAAAGATTGCTATGTGAATTGCAGATTCAGGCATCATTTATGAGATATATTCAAACCTTATTATATAACGTTATGATCCAAACTAACCAAACAATAGGCCAAGAACGTGGACGAGAGTTGTCTTCTCCTTCTTCCCTTTTCCTTCCCTCGAAAGGTAGGGGGAAACATGGAGGTGGTAGGGGTGGAGCGCTAGCTGGCTGCACACTTTCGTCGCCAATGCTCTGGACGTGCTTGCAACGAGAATATATATCTAACGCTGCCATTTCTTTGGCGTGCTTTTCACTATACGTTGAAGTCAATGTCTGCCTGTCATGTTGGTGACACACCATCCAAAACCAAACGCGCACACTCAACGCTCCGCCCCTACTACCTCCATGGGGGAAAAGGAGAAAGGGGAAGGCAACTCTCATTCACATTCTTGGACTAATCAAACAATGATGTCACGACATTGTCAACTTTGTTGATAATTGCGTGTTTATTTCAGTAAGGGGAATAAGTAAATGCATAATATTATTAAAATTAAAGTCATTATCGAAAATATCACAGCGTCATGCAGTTGACAGCCAAAATGGTAGCATTTCCAAAATTTCCAAAAATTGTACTACCTTCTGAGCACAGTGATTATTATTCCGATTGTTCTTTGGTTCTATATTGCAACATGAATGAATGCAATGGTAGCATAACATTACAGTTGATGATTTTCACACAATTAACTGTCGATGTGAACTAAATTGAATCAAGAAAGCAATTTCTTCGGCACAATCGTAGATAAATAAATTGCAACCCATACCAACAAAGATGTACACAAGCCTACATGTTGGGAATAGGATAGCCACAAATGCATGCTATTCTAAAATATATGCTGGAAATTACAATAGAGTGAATGAAAAGTGATAGTAAACTCAACACCTTGCGATTCAGATACGCATGTATTTAGAAACGTAAGTTGAGACAAACTGCAACAATGCTTATGATTTTGCAATATGTCACGACTACTGTCAAATGAATTCACATATGAATAGATCAAAAAGCATACCTATGCTTTGGCCTAAGCACTGCGGTAACAGAAATAATTACAGTGACAGGTAGAAATTATGTGACCAGTAGCAGTAGCCTTAGCTGGCGAGGTTAAGGTGATGTTGGTATGTTGTGGATTTAGCAGTCCACGGCATACCAGCATTAGGCCAACCCAGTCATGGCTGTATGATGTCCTAGATTATGACAATTAATATACTATTCCAGGGTCACCACACTCATATACCACACCCTATAATGCTTATCGGATCCCGACTACCCAAGATGGCCAATTGTATACCAAGCAATTGTATACCAAGCATGGTGAATGATTTTTAATAGCCAAGCTGTCACTAACTGACAATTGTGAACAGACACAGGTCGGAAAGAGTAACCATATGACTTACCATTTCTTTCTGATACTGATGGCAAAGCAAAATGATGCACGCTTTAAAAATCAGGATGCCGCATAGTATTATGATAAAGAACACAAAGTACATGAAGATCTTGAGGACTTTAGTCATAACCTCAAAGCAGTATTCCCCACTTCTCTCATCTCCGTCATCATCTGGTATTGACTCAAATTGATCCCACAATTCAGAACCATCTCTGCAAAGAGAAATTTTAGTATTTGTCATGATATTCTGTATTTTTCAATGAGAAGAAATGGAAAATCCATTGCTTGAAAATTGACGTTTTCCCAACAGGAAAAACGATTACTGTATATCTTATTTCTTATTTCTATTTCTTTTCTATTGGTTTATATAAATATTTCTTCCGCGTTTCAATGAGCAGCACAACCTTGGATTGCGCTATCATATTGCGGAACAATTGCTGTAGATCGTATCCTCTGTTCGGGTTTTCATCTGATTTCATTTCTTCCACAACTTTCTTCATCTTTACTCCAGTTTTTCGCGTAACAAATATAAAACCTGGAATTGCAGTGATTGAAGCCAATCACATGGTACAAAGTATAAATCAGAGGTACAGTATGAATTATGGAACAGTGATATGCTGGAAGCACCTTCTGTTGTTATTCAGATCTGACATAAAACCAATTAATTAGTAGATGTTGTCGTAGAGTAGCAACTCATGGGAAGCATAATATGTAACATTGGAATCCCAATTTGTTCGCCCATAAGATCGAAATTTGAAATGGTTAATTTAGGAAACGTAATAAATGTTATGACTTGACATTAAATAACTTGCACAAAAGTCATGTGGAAGGGAGTTTATACAATTACAGTTTAGATGGTCCAGATTAGTCCAGTTTAGATGGTCCAGATTAGTCCAGTTTAGATGGTCCAGATTAGTCCATCTCAACTGATTAATTAATTATTCATGAGGAACTACATGTACATTGCCATAATACAATGTGATTGTAAAACATTGAACATAATCTGCAAATATTTGGTTACCTCTTTGATAATTGTGATGATGAAGTTAAATTTAATTTTACAAATTTTACTAGGATTAGTGGAGAGTTTAGAAGTCTTCCAACTACCGCCAGTCATGATGAAAACTGCTATAAATGGTCCTTCCTCGTAAATTCCAT
Organism: Himantozoum antarcticum; assembly: GCA_027564295.1. Lineage (NCBI taxonomy): Eukaryota > Metazoa > Bryozoa > Gymnolaemata > Cheilostomatida > Bugulidae > Himantozoum > Himantozoum antarcticum. The sequence continues at coordinate 5,368 of JAOQGN010003457.1, forward strand.
AAACTTGCAAGTTAATTTTCTAAAGACACAGTTATTTAAAGTTAATTTGCTTTCTATCATCATAATTATGGAGGATTTGGTACAAACCTGGGCAAGAAATTGGTGAAGTTGTAATTATTAAGAAGGCACCAGAAAATATTTGAGCCAGAATTGGACTATAAATTGTCTTTCTGTTGCAAGTTTCCCAAAGACAGCTGAAGGAAGTCAATGTACGTAAGCCTACTCAATTTTATGAAATATTTTGCCATGCTGGGAAAGCGTCATACAAATGCCGTTGAATTAGAAAAACAATAATTGAAAACATGTTTCTGCTTCCTGTTAAAATTAGACTGTGGAATTTATATTTTCGTAAGATGGCACAGCACATTAAAGGTTAAAAATTGGTCATAATTGGTCAAAAATGGTTCCAAGTATAACATATTTTTGATGTTATATTTAGAGTTGCTCAGAATAAATTAGCACTAAATTAGTAAATTTTATCACTAAATGTTCATTTTTTTCCTTGTTCATTACTGAGAATAGTGATCCTAAAGGGTGACCAATATGCCATTTGAGAATCATGTCTAAGCCTGAGTGAACCAGATATATAAATAAACTTAGCGAGGAGGTGACTAATGCTCCATTTAAGGACCATGACTAAGTTTACTTTACTTTACTACCAGTATTATAGAACGATCCAAGTTTGTGCGGCCTATATTTGAGATGTGGAAGAAGGATTTCCCTACCGGAAACAACATCCATTTTCTACGATTTTAAAAATATATTATTTATGCACCACTTTCATATTTTTTGTTCACATAAAAAAGTAAAGCAAAGATAGAGAATATACTTACAACGACACGCCATCATCTTCATCTTCTGTCTGGTCTGCAAGTACATAGTCCTTCTTCCCATAAATAGATGCCTGCATCCGTCTCATAGAGAACCTGTGCAGGATACCCGCCACACCACGAGGAGGGGGTCTTTGAGGAGGCCGATCTATCCAATAAAATACAAGAGCTTGTCATCACCGCTGATTGGAGCACAAGAAATAAAACGGTAACAGATTCAGTACATGTAATATAGCCTTCTTTTCTGGCCATTGGACATGCTTTTTTTAGGAAAGCTTATAACAATGTGGAGTAGTGTGCCTCTTCATATGACATTGATTAACCTAGATTTCAGGCCTACTTGCCACAAACCTATAATATGGCATGAAGACGTTACTGATTCACAATTGTATTATACTCTACCTAGATCTTGCTCCAGACATTGTAGATTATTTCAAAGTCTAATAATTTAACAAAATAGAGCCACAGAGCCACAGAGCGTGGAATTCATCACATCCGAAGAGATAAAGAAGAGAGTTAAGAAGCGGAGAAACCTCAAAGTGGAAATTGCAGCAGAGCTTTTAATCTTGTGTCTAACCAGGTGGTGACATCTTTAGAAGCTTCCAGTCATTACTACTAAGTTACTAAGTTGTCATTAAAACTTAGGTTCTAGAGAATTATGCAGTCTTCAAAACATACGTATGTGGAGAAGTTGTCTTCTTCTTACAAAGTTCGTTCATGTCTCAAACTGAATCCCCGAACTCTAGCTTAGAATTAAGCTAATATTATGAAAAATGTGCAATACTGCACATTTATGAGTCGCCTAGGAATTAGGATAAAGAGAATAATTCAACTTGGCATTATACATATGCATGTATTATTGTGGAAAAATTTATTATTTTGTAAGACAAAACCGAAAAAGTTAAAAAATAGTATATGAATTAATTGCTCAATGTTACCCTGTTGCATATGCATGTATATTAATGCTTGATGTTGAAATCCATTTGTTGTATCACAAATGAGAAATATTGTGGACGAAGCCAAAGCAGCCATATATGACGTCTGATTTGCTCTCAGTTTCGGACTGGACCACATCCAAACAAATTTCAGGTTCAGAACCTGCCCAGATGCTTTTGGCATTGATAGCACAGTGTGCACCACAATCACTTGATTATTTTCCCGCAGATATATTCATCAGAGTTGGAGCTTCTGACTATGACAGATATATTCATCAGAGTTGGAGCTTCTGACTATGACAGATATATTCATCAGAGTTGGAGCTTCTGACTATGACCTATATATTCATCAGAATTGGAGCTTCTGACTATGACTGATATATTCATCAGAGTTGGAGCTTCTGATTCTGACTATGACAGATATATTCATCAGAGTTGGAGCTTCTGACTATGACAGTTATAATTGACATTGTCAAAGTAAACGGGCAGATAACAGTCACATGGCAGGAAGTCGGCTCGCTAGCCGTTCAATGAACTCTTGCATATTCATTAATTAACTATCTAATAGTGGATGAGTTGTGTCAATATTTTGAACTTATGAGACTATATTTATTATGGATTTTTGATTGGCAAATGGACATGTTTTATGAATCAGTTTTGCTTTTTTTAATAAATAATGTAAATAAATGGCAATGACAGTCCCACAGCACCCCATACTGATTACAGCAACTAATAGCATTATGCAGTGTTAGAAGTGTAACAATTTTAGTGGGTATACTGTGTTAGGGTAGGGTGCAGGGCACCCCGGCTCGAAAACTGTTTGCATTTTTCCCATGCTGAGATGGCTGGAGAGAGAACCAGAGAGCAAACCAGAGAACATTTATTTAGCTGCAAATTTTAGCTGCAATCAGCGATCATGGTGAAGGAGCATCCCAAAAACAGTCATTTTATGAATTCTTGTTGAAGTGGTGATTTTTGCAATTGTTTATGTTCTTATTTATTCAATATCGGAAACTGAATGCTACTTTATGTATGTTTTGAACAGCTAAACATATTTTTAGAGGGGATACTCTCATGGAGTCGTATCCCCACAACATTTAGCAGGGATACTGTATCCCTCGTATCCCCACACTTCTAACACTGACATTATGTCATAGTGAGAATTGAAAAATTGCGGTTGCCAACTGTTGCTGTACTCTTTCACTCCGGATTTTTCAAAACTACAACCAACTATCTGTCAGCAACTATATTTATGACATGCAAGCAAAAAATAATGATAAGCAAGATTTTACAACAAGTGAAACCTAAATACATCAACTGACTGTAAAATGTTTTTTGCGAATATTTTTATACTAGCAACATGGTCATCAACATCATTCTCATCATTATCATAGTATTATTGAACACTTGTATAATCGTAAAGTTAATACTAGCATATGAAATTTCAGTTTGAAGCTATCATGCATAAGCATCTGTAATCTGATAATTATGTTCTGTCCTTGACTATTGCAGCGCTACTTGGTGCCTGCCCCGTCTCTATTCTGGTGTTTTGAGTCTCACAGGCAATGTTAGTTTCTTTATCTATTGCAGCAGAAAGCAAAAACATTTAACAGGAAATGTAATGAAAGAACACCAGTATGAGGTGCTTAGGCTGTTGGCCAATCAGGAGGCAAGCAGCAAGGAAGTGGCGTTTTGTCATATTTTAAGTGTCCAATACCATGCTTCTTTTTCTCGTACACTCTGGAAGCATCTGTAGGGCTTTTGCCATCGCAACACTTAGCTTCCTGTTCTTTTTCCACTCCATGTCCACTTTCTCGCTCTGGGTGTATTATGTTTTGTTGAAATGCTGAATTATCTTCTGTAAATATAATACTGTTCATTCCTCCACTGGGCCCAATGCATGTGGCTGTTACAGGTAATAGACTACCGTTCACTACTTGAAACTCAATCAATGTTTTGAACTTTTCCCCAGGTGCATTTTTCGTCTCTGGAAATAGCCTGTCAGCATCAAGCTCAATCCTGCTCACAAATTGATTTGGGTACCCAGACATCTCCGGTTTACGACTGATAGTGTATTGGTTCACCACTGTTTCGAAATGCTCCACTACAATCTCGCATGGTTGTGGGCTATAATATCGATTGACTAGAATCTCAGATGAATCTGTCAAAGGAAGTGGCACACCATTGTGTACACCAGCCACTCCACCATCGTTGTGTAAGCCTGCCACTCCACCAGGGCGATCAGAATGAGAACAGTTAATCGTCACTGTTTCAGTTTCCCCTGCCACACATTCATCGCTGCTATCAGTTTGAGAGCCATGTTCATGCGTACTTTCACAATCAGGACAGTGAGTTGTCTCCCCATTTAACTTCCCTTGCTCGAAAGTCTTCTTGTCATGTTCCTTTCTGAAATCATCTTCACAGCCTCTTGCATGATTGTGACACTCCTTTCCATTCTTATTGCCATGCATCGGCATACTTTCCTCTTGCTTGAAGACAGATTTTCCAGATTTCAATTGTTCGATGTCTGGAGAATTCTCTTGGTGAGCATTGCCTGTTTTGGGTGTGACTATAGACACTGCCTGTGCCACTCCGCTATCTTTCCGACCACCACAGTCCAGTTTGTGAGGCCGAGGATTGTCTGCCATAGTTTAATTCCAGTAGCTCCGTCTCAAGTCTACGTTAAACTAGCCAAGTCTGTATAGTCTGAGATGTATGGAGTGAGAGTGGAAGTGGCAATGAAGGCTTCTGCTACAGTTAACGGTTATGCATAATTTTGCCATCTAGAATCCTATGTATCAGTATTAGCACTCTAGCGGCTTCCCCTCACCTCCCCACCAATAAATGAGCTTTATAGTGTAAATAAGGCTACACGTATAATATATTACAATTATACATTGTATAAGTGTTATGTAATATGTAGCTGCTCATAATAATTAGAATGGTAATAGAATGTAATAATACAGCATTTTATTCACGGATATTTGCCAATCCATTTACCTTATGGGATGTCGACATAATTATGATGTAATTAACGCGTGAGAGGAGATAATATTGCTGCTTGACCAAACAACCATCAAATAAATCCCTTACAAGCCGGATTACTTAGAAAACCCAAAATTAAAACTCAGAGTTAGCCGCTACTCTTTACTATATGGAGTTGCCTGTTCGCCGTCTGGATTTTGCTTTAGCATTTTTTTTGGTGATAATCCAATCCGATAGCTGAGCTAGTCGAGGGGAACCCACCTGGCCTCCACTATTTTACTACCTACTGATCAGAACACGGGGGAAAAACTCTTTAGAATCTTGCCAAGAATTCTTAGCGGGTAGAGTGGCAGTTCACTAGGTTACCACAGCTTTGCATTTGAGTCATTTTGATAAAGACTAGCACATGACACAACTGAAATAAGGCAGTGTTTAGTTGTGGAAGTCTAGTAGCTGTGCCAATATTATGCTGCTGCCAAGGGAGGGACATCCAAAGGCAATAAGTTGCCTTTTCCACCCAATAGAATAGCATATTAATTATTTCCTAGTCTGTAGCCGATGAGTTGTTGCAGTGCCAAGTGGAAGGAATTACTTGAGAAAAATGATGTTGGTTGCTCGTCGGCAATCATGTACTATCATTATTAGCAAGCCCACATGCTCACTCATACAGCATGAGTGTACTATACACATTGAAATTATGAGGAAATGATGTATGCACAATCATTTCAAACAACTATAATTATACTACTAAATATTCATGAATTTTAATCTGAGATAATTTGGTGATTGGATTTGGCATTTGCAGATGTTCAAAAGATTACAGTTTTTAGTCGTCTGTTCCTCCCATGTACTGCAATCATATTGCTTGTTATATCAATCCACATTTTTTATACTAACCAAGTTTGTACTGTAGTTTGTGCATATTTCATGTTTATGCAGTTATGAGATGTGACAACGTAGCCAGTGTCAGTCTTTTTAGGAGTGGAAAGGGCCGCCCGGCCCATCTCACTCCTAAGGAATCTAGCACAGGCTAGCAACAATATAGTGGGCATATCAGACACTTGTGCTGTTATAATATATTTATAGTCTGTGCTTCATATCCTGGATCCTCACTGAAGAGGGCCGGAGAGACCAATGATCCGATCTTAACGATGACAAGAATTGAATCTCTAGCCACACGCAATGTAATCTAGTGGCTTGAGTTTGACAGTTTAGTAGCCATTGCCTACCCTAATCTCATTGTTACATAATTATAATAAACTCTATACTGGTTATTGCACTTACTGCTAGTGGCCTATGGCCAATAATCATCTAATCTGTGATCAGTCAGGACCCAGCCTGACTTCAATCAGAGCCATATTTAGTAGAGCCATATCTATCAGAGCCATATCTACTATATGGCTTTGGTTTCAATCTTAGAGCCTGTAAGATTTCCCAAAAACAGACAAATCTTTCATTTTCATATGTTACTTTTAAAATAAGATTTGTAATAGAACCCTTAAGAAAACTGACCAGTTGACCAGTGGCTTTTACATTTTGACCACTGGTCAACAGTCAGACCCAGTCTGGATTCTAAGCCTATGGCCGCCTATTATCAAATAATAAAGTGCCTTCACAGCTGCCACTCATTTCTATTGGCATAAGAAAGATTCCTCGTCTACCCAGAACTGCGTGTCTATAAATACATGTATTTATATATCGCTTTTACCAGCGAGTTTGGTGAGGCGTTTCTATTAACTTTTATACATTGCTGCTGTCTTACACTGCCGCTATATTTCTAGTGTGTTGTCATCGAGGTTTTGTCACAGTGGTTAGTGTTACGAGAGGGTAATTAATAATCATAAATTGCCGTTTACCTTTGCGATAAGGTAATACATCAACAGTTTACATGCCTTGATAGAGACTTGGCAAAGCTCTCTGAGAATGGCATGACCTGATATAATATAGTAGAGTAACCGAATGTAAGCTATATACATGTAGTAGGGTGACCGATGACCTAAACTGTTGCTACAACACTTTTGATAGAACTCTGTTATTGGTCAATTGAATATAACTTCAAATTCCTATCAGTAAAGTTTAGCCTGATCTCGGATGTATTTAAAATTTTTAAAAATGTAGATTGCAATTATTAGATATGAAGGCTTAGTGATGGCCGGGTGGTATCAGCTGTCCCCATGTCCACCGCTCAGGAGTTATTTTGTTCTAATAATAGACTACTGATATAAAAACTAATAGTAGTGAATTTTCACTACTATTGCTTTTTCCAAAAATCTTTACTCAAGATGCAAACTAAATAATTTAATGTTACTCTCACCTTAAATGTAGATGTATATATAAATGACAAACTCCAAATTTGGTAATATTGGCAAGCAGAGGGCTTCAATCTGCTTCCAAGTCGCATACAAGTTATGCCTGAGACCTGAGCACCTCTAGCCCAAAAATGTGGATGAGAGTTCTTCGCCTTCTTTCTTTTCTCCAAGAGGAAAAGAGAGAAGGGGAAGGCAACTCTCATCCTCGTTCTTGGACTAGAGCACCTTATGAGTATAAATCTGAGATTAGATTATCCAGTGGCATTACAAGCATGTCGTACTTACCAAGTCTTTCTGGTTTGTCTTTTTCTGGCTCAGAATCAAAGCTAGCATGTTTAGTAGCACTAAAGTTCGAAGCTCTCTTATTTGCTGCTGTTGAGGGGAGTGGCTTGTGTTCTGGTAGAAGTGGGGTGGTTGGTTCCTCACTGCATAAACAATAAAGTATCTATATAGGAAGTTGTATACATTGGCTGCTACCTGACCTATAGACCAGAACTGGGTCCTTCAATGTGAGAATAGAGCAGTTTCTGAACCAAATACAGACATGCATTCAATACAGGGTATTAAATCACAACACCTACTACAATTAAACATAGCGATTTCTTCTCTGTGACTCAGATTCTCTTGCTTTCTTTACTTTTCAACTATGTTATCCGATTATTGATTGGGGTTTTATATATGGTTTATCCAATCACAGCCGGGCTTACAAGCGAGAGGATCTGAGTTATATAGAAAAATCCAAACATAGTCAAGAGATGCCAGCAGCTAACAGAATTTGCAAAAGTGCTCTCTTCAAATCGTACCAACTCGACGTCAAACAAAACCACTCAACAGGCACAGAACTTTCTGCTCAAATAAATAACGGAGAATAACCGACCAGATTTATAGTTATTAGTTTTCGCTTAAATTTAAATAACAGTTATTAATGTTAGACATTCTTTGATTATATGATAATATTAATGTGTCAGTAGAGCAGAGACGTAATATGCTATCTCGCAGCCTCGCATGGCGAGAGTCAAATCAGGCGAGAATTGTGCCCAAGTTAAAATTAAATTAAAACACATTCAAGAAACTTTTCCTGTGTTTTAAACTTTTGCCAACTACTCGGCGCATCATGCACCATAGCGACTATACACAAGACTGGTCGCCACGTCATGCGCCATTTGTCGATGTCGGATTGGAAAATTCATATTACGAATTCTAACAGTGCTAGAGTCATACTGTTTTTTTAGTTAGATAGATAAAGCCTTCAGCTGTCTGCCCATATCAA
>JAOQGN010003568.1:0-13695 GCA_027564295.1 Himantozoum antarcticum
AAATAAGGTATATAGTCTGATAAATAAGGTATATAGTCTGATAAATAAGGTATATAGTCTGATAAATAAGGTATATAGTCTGATAAATAAGGTATATATAGTCTGATAAATAAGGTATATAGTTTGATAAATAAGGTATATAATCTGATAATTAAGGTATATAGTCTGATAAATAAGGTATATAGTCTGATAAATAAGGTATATAGTCTGATAAATAAGGTATATAGTTTGATAAACAAGAACACCTTGGAAATAGAGAACAGGCCTTCTACAAACAAGCAGATCGTATACTTCACTTCAGTTTCCGTAACTCTCTGTATGTTGCTTTGACTTTTAGAAAATTATATCTTTATATATTTTGTTGGTTATATCATTTTCACAACTGATATTTTATTGCAGTTGTGGAAGAAAACTGGGGCTTGGTTCTTTGGCGAAATTCCACATCATGTCGATATTGGTCGAACAGAAGCCTGTATGCCGAGACACTTTGCTGCACCGCCAGGTAGTCCCTCATTTGCCAGCTCCCCATCGCACCATAAGCACACAGTGTCTGTTCCGGACTACACAGATTCTTCTCATATCCACCATGACAATCGTGTCCAGATAAAAATTATGAAATGCAAACCAGGTAATTAAAGTTTTGCCAGTTTTTAGTACGGTGCTATTATAATAACTAAACCACTATAATACTGTCGTGTTGTGTAACAGTTAGAACCTTTCAGTTGAGGTTACTTCTAAAGGTAGTAATTGTTTACACCTGATAACATACTGCCGGTTATGTTTATTTTGTTACAGAGCGTTAAGGCGAAAATTGTGACGCTGTAACTCTTTAAGTTTCAAATACTTGGCTAGATATTTTTGCCTTGCGATTGAATTACTTTCAATAACCATACGGTGGAAGTTGTAATACAAACATTTATCACCAAACCGGACTCGGATATCCCCATTTTAATCCAGGTGCGTTTTAGCTGCATACTGCTCATTGGATAAGACTTTGAACTTTTTTTACTGGATTTGTTGCAATGACAGAAGTGGGGCTCAGCAAAGATCACATTTTGACACTAGCACAATATAAATCTGGCAATATAAATGAAGTGCATGAGTTACATAATAATAGGTGTGATGAAGTTCTTATACTTTATTAAGCAGCTACATTTCAAACATAAGAAATCTAAAAACTAAAAACTTGTTGATCATTTCACAGACACCTACTGCCATCCTAATGCTGAAGAGGAGCAAATAATGCCATTTATTGCTGTTTGGCAACAAAGTCACGTTATACATGTTATACTTGTAGCATACTACTACATGTAGTAGTATACTACAAGTATGCTACTACTACTACATGTAGTAGTAGCTGCTTGTACCATATTACTACATACAGTAGTAGCTACGTGTACCATACGACTACATACAGTAGTAGCTACGTGTACCATACTACTACATACAGTAGTAGCTACTTGTACCATACGACTACATACAGTAGTAGCTACTTATACAATACCACTACATACAGTAGTAGCTACTTATACAATACCACTACATACAGTAGTAGCTACTTGTACCATACTGCTACATACAGTAGTAGCTACTTATACAATACCACTACATACAGTAGTAGCTACTTGTACCATACGACTACATACAGTAGTAGCTACTTGTACCATACTACTACATACAGTAGTAGCTACTTGTACCATACTGCTACATACAGTAGTAGCTACTTGTACCATACCACTACATACAGTAGTAGCTACTTGTACCATACTGCTACATACAGTAGTAGCTACTTATACCATACACTACACATGCTTGATAACCGGCAGCAGTCGCTCGTCCAGCTTCTCAGATGTGATTCGCTTAGCAATATCCATTTGAAGGCACTCGATAACCAAAGACTTGATGGCTTTTGGCTTGACTTTTTTTCCCACAAATGTTTTTAATGCTTTTTGATTCTGCTCGCAAGCCAACTTCACAATGTGCTCCATGCAATGTATTACCTGCTCGCTCTTTGGAGGGGGTTCAGTTTCGGAAATGTAATATAACTCCAATATTACAAGGCCCATAGACCAAATGTCAAAACTTTTATTTGTTCTCAAATCCGGGGCAGTGTTGTAAGGATGTGTCCCTGCTCTTTCTATTGCACCGCCCTCAATCCGTCTACAGAAACCAAAATCACCTAGGGCTACATAAGGCCTGTCTTTGGTTGTAATCATAACATTGCCTGGCTTCAGATCTCTGTGTACATAACCCATTGCGTGAATGTAGGACAGTGCACCGGCTATCTGAGATAGAATTGACTTTGTCTCGTCTCTTGCAGGAAAGTGGTCGCTTCTAGAATATCTCTTCTCCAGGCTTTCCTCATACAATTCCATGACTATTACAAACTCCATGCCTGTATAAATAAGCACATTTCAGGTGACATACAGCCGATTCAGAATCACACACGGTTCTCTTACAACTTAGACTCATATTTTCATTATGAACAATACCATCTGCTTTTGCACTACATCCAGTTCATTTCTATCTGAAAGGAAATCTTCAACCAATGATACTTCATACTTGTATTAAAATCTTCCACAGATCTGCAAGTCTCAAGGACGTGGGAGTTGTCGTCCACTGGTTAAGCTACTCCCCATGTCTCTAATATGACCAGTGGGGAACAACTGTTGTATGTCTGAGGCCTGACGACGACTCTGCAGGTTTATGTTAAGCTTATCAAGCTGCCACGTGCTATAGCTGCCACGTGCTATAGCTGCCGCTATAGAACAAGCTAGGCTATAGCCCTAGGCTGCTATAATAGGCTAAGCTATAAAACTGCAGTGTTGTTTGACATTAGGGTATGACCTCACTGCATCAAGAGAAGGTAACTCCGCTGCTACTTCACTCTAGCACCTTGGCTATCTCCATTGTGCCTCCAAATTTACAAACTGGTTATGCTTCTCCATATTTAATCAAATTATGTATTTTTATAGATTCAAATGCCTAGCAATAGCAGTTAATAATACTGGCAGCTCACCTTTTGCCGCTGTAAGGCATCTACGCATCTCCGGTGTAAGTGACGTGCTGTCATCTATAAAGTCTATCAAGGCATCGCTGTCCATGTGCTCCAACCACTCTAAAGCGTCTTCATTGCGAGGGGGTACTATCCAACTCTCATAACATTTCACGATATTTGAGTGATTAAAGACTGTAGATTGTAGCACTGCTTCTTGGCAAGCCATTAAAAAATCATAAGTTGACTTGCTGTCACGTCGTACTGACTGTAGTGAGCGATTCACTTCAGGTCTGCTGTAATCTGCCTCGTAGTTTAGTCTAATTATCTTTACTGCCACTTCTCTATTTGATGTCAATTCGTCCAACCTTATCATTTTGTATACCTCACCGTAAGCTCCACGTTTGGGCCATCCATCCTCTGATATATTCCTGTAGTATCTAGCTAGACGAGGCGGTGATGATTGAATCTCTTTTGAGGCATACGAAGCATTGTTAAGGTCAACTTGGTCTGACCAGTTAGCATCAGACCATTGTATGCTGTCATGAATTAGAGTTTTAATTTGACTCTTTACTTCATCTGAAAAGTTCATAACTGTATTCTGCAATGTTGTTACTTTGCGTGTGACTGTGACTCTATACTCCGACGCTGAGACTTGCTATGTAACAGCGTTGAAGTGATCCTTTTACTGCGTCAACATGTTGGGAAATCCCCGTATCATTGTATGTAGTGGACAGCGTCAATTGTGTTATTGTTATTTATAAAAGGTATTAATTAGTCAATTGAGTTTGCTCAGCGTGTGTAATGGTGATAGTACAGCTTTAAAAAATACATCCAAATTAATCAGTAAATTTCAGTGTATTATTTTAGTGAAAAGTTTTGACACACATTTTCTTTACGAACCACATTCATGCATGGTTAACCCACTCTACATCACACACACAAACTTTGCACAAATAAATAATCCCATCAAAAAAGTATGAACAATGCCAACGATTGCTCCGCCTTTGCCTGTTTCCCGGATTAAATTACCAATTCAATAGTAATAGTTTACAAGCCAGCATATTGTTACCTTTGGTAGCCTGATAGGACAGCTGAACCCTTACTGTCCGTTAGATTCTACTGAAAGAAAGCTCTAGAGTATAGAATTATGCGACATTCTATTGCAATGCCTGCTAACTTCCACTCTTTGAGTAAATGGATGTTTTGTTTATTTCAGGTTTAGACATGGATGATACGGATGATGAATATATCGATAGTGATAGTAGCATTGGGACAACAAGTTACAGTGGTTCACTTCAACGGTTTAAGAGAGGTGAGTCAACTGATGGGAGATAACTCCTAATGAGTCTACTAATGATTGAGTGAAATAGAGCCTGTAAGACATGCTATACCGTCATCACTTGACTTCACATAAGCCGAAGGTTGATCCGTTACAACTCAGCTCTTGTCCACCTTTGCAAATGCATGTTCTTGTTGGGTGCCATTGATTTTGCCACTCAAGTTTGCCATCTCCACATTGTGTCACTACCGCACTTACACTTACTTGGGGTTTGGGGCGTGGCCGCGGCAGCGTGGCAGCATGGCGGCAGTAGTAGTTGTTTCGCAGCGACAAAATGTGAAAGTGACAACATTTTGAGTTGGAAGGCGTGGCAGATTAGTTATTGTTAGCGCCAGCAAGTGCTAATAAAAACAAGCTGTACACATAGTTTGTAGTCTACCAGCCAGTATTACTGCTAACTAATTGATGCTTTGCTGCACTAAAAAGCTCTACACCCAAATAGCGCCAGGCATTGTGCTGATCCCTATCCATACATGGATCTATGCTTTTGTCTCCCTTCTGAAATTTAGTATGCGTAAGATTTTTGAAGTGCAACTTGTTGGTTTGATGTTGACAAATATGTATCGGGTTCACATTGTGCTGAATTCGGAGCCGCTTTTACTTGTGTTGGGCCTAGACATTGTTGAAGTACCGGGATACCGGGTGTGGCAATGCAGGTAGTACTTGCAGGTAGTACTTGCAGGTAGTACTTGCAGGTAGTACTTGATCTCACCTCTCTGTGCTCTGGTATCGCCGCTGGTCCCGCTATATAGAAGAGACAGACAAGTTGTGCCTCCTCTGTATATTACAGTTACCCGATACCCGGTACCCGATGTCTGTGGTACCCGATGTCTGTGGTACCCGATGTCTGTGGTATCCGATGTCTGTGGTACCCGATGTCTATGGTACCCGATGTATGTGGTACCCGATATCTGTGGTACCCGATGTCTGTGGTACCCGATGTATGTGGTACCCGATATCTGTGGTACCCGATGTCTGTGGTAAACTATTGTCCCGGTTATGTTTGTTTATCGAAGTACTTGGTGTATTAAGATGTGCCATTCTTTTTATACAGTGAAAACCATTAGCACAGAGAGTAGCACATTATTTGTGTACTTACTGTGAGCAGGTCTATTGTAAGCTATGCTTTGACTCACCCGGTATATTCTATATTAAAATTTAACATCAGTTACAGAAAGGTGATCCAACTCAAAAAAATTTGCATTCGATAACATCAGGTTTGTAATAACAGCAGATCAATCTGTTTTCTAATCTACGCAGAATAAAATACGGCATTGAAATGTACAGTATTGTAATTTGCAATGACTTGAATTGTAATTATTGTGTAAAAAGTGTATTGGAGCTCATATTATGTCATATCATATTGGAGCTCATATTGTATCATGTGGAGGTAGCTTATTGACACATGCCTGTATTCTGTATAGATGGATGTATTTGTGTTCCATTTCCAGTCTCATTCATTTGAATACTAATTTCTATTCTTTTGTAGCTGTTGAAGAATTTAACTGACATTAACATGTCAAACATTGTTGCGATAAGTTGTGGTTATCGTCACGTTGTAGAGATTGTATTGTATCAAATTATATTGTCAATAAAATGCCCAGCGCTGATTGCTAGCATTGGATTGTGTACTCAGTATAATATTACTTTCACTTCTTCTCATATTCCATTCCACTGTATATGTAGAACACCTCACAATTCATACCAACATTTTCTGCTTTGATGTTTGTAGTTAATAACACTGATATCGCTTAAGCAGGTATAATCCATATATTCACACACCCACCAATTGGTTGCTTGCATTGGCAGAACTGACTGGTTCCCAGACACTCTAGCACAGCAACAACTCTCCTAGTTAAGGGATAACTGACCGTTATATTAATTATTTAATTAATATTATATACTAAATTATAATTAATATATTATTATTATTATGTTATTGTCTTTGATGGAGAAGCCAGTTGTTACATGGAATACGATTCCTACATTAACAATAATAAATAATTCTCCTAAAACTAACAGATCACAAACCTTCACTATAACCCTTTCGCCCATAAACCGCTTGCGACTTGTCCTTTTGTTTGAACATATATTCTAATTTTGGATCAATGCCCTCTACAGACATGGTCAATATATCATTTTCATACTATTTTGAGCAATTTAAACCCATTTCAAATTCTGATTTTGTCAAACTGAAATACAGGAATAAAAATAGTGGCAAAATTGTCCCAAAAGTGCTGGAGCTACAAGGTTGAGGGCTCAGCTATGACGTATCACGTGAGACGCTCACACACTGGACACAGTACAATACAACATGGCATAGCCTGTCCAGCATGCCTCACCTAGCTAGCTCCTTGGAAGTAATCCACCACGCGATGTACCAACTACTCCCAGCACTGCAAGGTTGTGATTGTGACGGTGAAGAATTTAACTGACCTTCGGGTACAACTAATATTGATAGCCATTCAGGTGGAGCAAAGAATCAGTGTCTATACCATTAACAAGGAGAGTTTTTGTTTGCTGCTTGCCATGCAGAGGACATAGACAGAGGACATAGATTGCACTGCTGTGGCCCACTAGCCATTCAACCACATTTTAATTTCATAGAGGAGTTTCTCTGCGACTTGTGATTTATTTCTGTGTATCACAAGAATAAATACACAGAGTTGCACTACAGAGTTGCACACTTATTGTGTTTGTATCTTTATTTCACGTTCTATATTTGTTTGTTGTTAAGTAATTGAGTTTTAGGTTTGTCTAGTTGATACGGCAACAGTAGCCATAGCCTTCGAGGGTTATTTTTGGATTGAAGTTGTGCAAAAATGATGTCATTAGCAGAGTTCAAGTTGACTTACCTGCTAAAATAATGTTTCAAATTCAGTGACCAAAATTGTTAGCTAAAATTATTATTCACATGAATTGAATTTATTGTATGTGAAACTTGATTGTGAGTGGTGTGATGTAAACTGGAGGTGTACCTATCAGGTTTGTGAGGGGATCTAGCCTGTTCTGACATCCTTTGTCAAATGTGGAGTTGCCCCCACGACGAGTCTGGGCAATGAGAACCATTGTCTCTCGTTGGCCCAACTCGCAGTCGGGCAACTCCACATTTGACAAAGCTTGTCAGGACAGTCTAAGGGGCATCTAGAGGTGTACATGAGGCTTGTGAAAAGCATATGGAGATGTACATGAGGCTTGTGAGGAGCATATGGAGATGTACATGAGGCTTGTGAGAGGCATACTGAGATGTACACGAGGCTTGTGAGAGGCATATAGAGATGTACATGAGGCTCGTGAAGGACATATAGAGATGTACATGAGGTTTGTGAAGGGCATATGAAGATGTACATGAGGCTTGTCAAGGGCATATGGGGTGTACATGAGGCTTGTGAGAGGCATATGGAGGTGCACATGAGGCTGCCGAGAGGCTTCCATTTATCTGAATATCTGAAAGTTGTGGACGCTTTTCCATGACTGAATTTGTATGTTTCCACCACTGCACTCTAGTTTACACCACACATATTTGTTGTGACACACCATTGGTAGCCGCTGTCTGTCACTACCTTCCTTTGTTTATTTGTTACCAGTCTAGCAGTGACTGCTAGCAGTGACTGCTATCAGTAGTAAGTAACAGATGATCTTATGCCAACAAATTTGTAATAATTGTAATTATTATTATAATAAATTTATAATAATTATAACAGTGAAATCTAATAAAAACTCCAGAAATTGTAATTAATCCACATTTATTTAAATTATGCATATGCAGTATGTGTTCTATAATGCACTACCCTATAATGCACTACCCTATATGCAGTATGTGTTCTATAATGCACTACCCTATACGTAGTATGGTATCGTATTAGTTTATGTGGTTACACAGCAAAATGCAAGGCTGTGTTGATTTTGGTATCAGTTCTACTAACATTGGAGACAATATTACTAATCACATTCCCACATTATACCCTCAAACCAGTTCAATTTATAATTTAGTTAGAATCAAACTGGCTTTGGTAGTTGAAAATAATTGCAGCACAATCAGTACCAAAACTCAAGAATATCTACCTATCATCATTAGCAGCACAGTCAGTATAACGAACATCGACCTATCATCATTAGCAGGACAATCAGTAATGAGAATATCGACTTATCATCATTAGCAGTACAGTTTGTAACGAGAATATCAAGCTATCATCAAAATCATTTAATTTACAGTTTATATCTTATTGTCTATTTATAGCATGCCTTGCACCAAACCTGGCAACGACGTCCTGTCACCAGTTGGCATTATTCTAACAGCTAGTATAGTACCATGCCCTATCATTAACTGTTATTATTCTCAAAGCAATACATACAAATAGTGAAAAGTCCCTGTACATGCTACTCCATGCGCGTTCACATGAAGGACACTATGGCTCCTCTGACATGGCATATCGAGATTAGAAAATCATGATATTAGTTTATTTTTCGGCACATGTGGTCAAAGGTCTTAATGCAATAGAAAGTTCCAAATGCACATATTTACATTCCTTGAAATTACTACATTTGACGTTTGCCGAATCTGTGTAAATCTATGTCCAGAGCAAAAGGTGCGAGTAATGTCTGCTGAGATAGCACAGTGATAAACTTGTTTGGATTAGAATCGAGGTAGCACAAGGTTAAAGGTGCTCGGGTTGGATTGCGAGAGTACCGGGTTGGATTGCGAGAGGACCGGGTTCTCTACCCCCTGTGCCACTGTCTATGTTTAACTGTCCCTTGGGCTAGGGCTTTATATATGTGTTCTGACCAGCATATGAAATACGGGACTGTACTTGAAAGAACTGAAGAGCTGGGCGCAGAAAATATCCCCAGGCCACTTTTGAGGATGAGTGATCTGCAAAGGCTCATCACTATAATAGATATAAAATTGTTTTGGTAAAATATAAGCCAAAAAAGAGGCATTGCGGATTAGAAATGTTCAGGTTCAACAGGCAGCAGTATTATCCAATCATACACATACTTATATATTCACTTGATGCCAATAGAGGGTGTAATGCATCTACAGATATAGATTGCTACTACTGAATTTAGTACAGTATAGAGGAGACCTCCATAACAAGTTCTATATAGATTTATTTGTGTTGATTCAAGGAAAAGATGTTAATATACGAATATGATTATATTATAAATATTTGTAGCCTACAAGATAGAATTGCATTATATTTGTAGCTTCTGGTCCCGATGGAATCAGTGAACATTCTGGTCAGCAAAAGATGTCTGGTATTCTACTAGGTCCTGCCAGTCCAGCTCTAAGTGCTCATAGTTCTCATATTATGGGCACCGATGAGCGCGGCGAGGCTAGTGCAACAGAGAGTATGCAGGATCTAAAGCTATTTGATTATGCACCATCCCCTTCTAATACAGGTATGGAATGGCTACCCAGAATATGCGGGACCTAAAGCTATTTGCTTACACACCAGCCCCTTCTAACACGGGTATATATGGAGCTGCTCAGGATATTGAAGTGGCTGTTGTTATCACTTCATTCCTGTTGTGCTGGTTATTGCAAGACAGACAATACACAGAGAATAAGACGGGATTGGCGGGGCCTAAACAGATATAATTAGTTGATTGGCCCCTGGAGTTTAGGTTCACAACGGTAGCAGAAGAATGGCCATTAGCAGAGTAATATTAATGGTTCAGTAGTAATAGTAAATAGGGAGAACACATCTGACTATTGCAAGGAAAAGTACTGAACTGAATACTTGAGCGATTATTATAATAGCAGTTAAGTAAGCAATGGGCCTTAAGAGTTTACTGCTATTATCTATTATTCCATCAGTCAACAAGTTGCATTTGAGGTAGTTATGGCTAGTATTGCCTGGTTAGTAGATAACCACCGGCAATAGAGATCCGAGTGGGCTAGTAAATGTCCTGCACTGTCCAGTACATTAGCTGCACAGGATACATGTAAGCTCTCTTGGATTACAAAGGATAACTGGATCTTGACATCAGATAGCATCACCATACTGCATAACTCTGTAGTACAGCCATAAGATATACTGAGTACAAGTGGCTCCTATCAGCTGGTAGTGATCCTTTCCACTGATACTGGAAAATGAGTCAGCACTGGTCCAGTCCGGAAGCCAAGACTGCCCACTGCTGGTAAAATGCATTAAACCATCTAATATCAATGTTTTTGTCAGCCACAGAAATCACAAACGACTAGAAAGTTCAAAATTGGCACATGGGTACTTTGAACAGCTACCTTCCCATAGCCAATTAGATTCGGGATTATGGCCTCGATGTTGTGGAAGTTTAACGTCGTGCACCAGATAGGCCCATCGAGTAGATCACAGTTCCCAAATTACAGTTCGAAAAGAGTTTTTGGGGATTGGGACACACAGATCCCACCCCCCCCCCCTCCCAAAATTACTTTCCAACACCAAACTTCTAATATTAATTTTATTTAATGGCTGTGGCTGCCGGGGGAGGGGGGAGTAGTCCCAGTAAGCCTTAGTTCAATATTTATATTTCCTGTCCTCTGTCTTCGAGATAGGCCCAATCCCCGCACACACCAGACCCCACACACTGAAGCTAGATTAGGTCAGATCTGCAAACAGCATTAGCATCACATGTCACTAATTACATAACACTCTTAGGTACAGCCGGTGTATTTTTTTGTGGTTTGCAGCGATATGAAAATCGCAATGCCCTGACCTTAACAAAAATGTGGAAAAAACTTATCAATCTGCACAAATTATTCATCATTGGAAAGCTAATTTTATGCAGATATTTCTTGCTGAGTTTCTAATTATGCTATGCACCGAAGGTTCCGTAATGTTGTGCTAGAGGAGTCAATATTTACTTTGCAAGTTTTCCCAGGTATTACTTTGGTTTCATCACCTCCTACCAAATCTTCCATAGAGAAGATGAAACGAATTATTCCTATTTTTTTATATATTGAGCGCAACAGTTCACAGAAATTATTCATATGTCAACTAGTAATTTGTCTATAAACTCCTTCCTTGATACCTATATATAACTGGATTAGTCATCAAATTATAAATTTCATGGAGACGCTGTGAAACTGCGGGCCCCCATAAAGATGCTCCCTGTACCTACGCAGACTACAGTTACAATAGAGTCCTAACCGGTACGGATGGACATGATGCACCAGTGGTATGCATAGCGATAGTGCAAAGTATAGTGTAGGCTGCAGTTATTATTCCATGAGAGCTTTTAAGGAAGTTGGAACCGGCAAATCCACGATAATATACTGCAAACAGTACAATATGACAATATACTGCACACATTTGCAACCATTTGTTTTAGGCAGCTACATGTACATGATATACAGAGTGCTTCACATTAAATAGCATCTTACCCATCCGGGATTAAATGTAACAATATCATGTCTAATGATAAATTTCACCGTCAAGTCCATCAGAAATTTGATTCTGCTTGAATGTCCATGGTTCATCGTCTCAGCTACCAACTGCCTCATAAAACCCAACATCTAAAGGTAAACAATTACAAAACTATAAAATATAGAATACTCTGGTGTACAATAACTCTTCACATTGCACTTGGAATCATAAGTGGAGTCTACTTCATAGTGGTACATGGTGGCTGTAGATAGAGTATATGGACTGTTAAAAGCAGTTGCACTATCATTGGAGGCAGTAAACTATCTCATTCTAATACATAGATGCTTGCAGGCATTTCCTTTTCTGAAATAGAACTCTATTCGGATTGCTAGTGTCATAGATGATATTCAAGCATACCGTGCTTAACAAATCCTGACATAATAGTGTCCCATGAAGAAGTAGTGAAATACGAGTTCCGCTACAAATGTTTGTATTTTGTAGTGGAAAACTACTGTACAAAATATATACGGATGTACAATTGTACAAGTTCTATAACAACTTATGTGAGCAGTAAAGCTGCTCTGTTTTTTAAACATTGGTATTGATAAGGCTATTCCTTAAGAAGAGTCCTTCTACGACTAGCTGCTAATAAGCCCCTCCTATTTACCTAATAAGCCCCTCCTATTTACCGAATAAGCCCCTCCTATTTACCAGTAACTTATCATCAATGGATCCACACTCTGTTGATTAATGAGCACATAGTAGATGCTTGATGAGATGTATACTACTATATTGCATTAGTTGGACCCAGTTCCGAAGTGTTAGTTGGCATGGACAGTCATTTGCAGGCAGAAGCAGTCTGCATGCATCAACTTAAATAACCGCAGTGCTATTGCATAGCTTCTAAATCAGTATTCAATCAGGAGCTTGTTCCTGCCATGTATTTCTAGATAATTGCGCATTATTAGCTTTCCTATATAAACTAGGCACACTGCTGCCAAATGTTCTGTTCTTCTAATACTGTGGATTTGTATGTATACTTTACTTAGCTAACAATCAATTGAATGCCAGCAACATTAAGGTGCTGTGCCTTTGACATAATATTAATAAAATGTCTTAGTATATAGAAATGAACCTTGTGATCAGTTCAGACTCGGTCCATACAACAAGGCGCTAGCAATATAACATTCAGTACAGACTTGTTAGGGACAATACGAACTCGGTTCATACAGCAGGGAATTAGCAATATTATATTCATTGGATGCTCTTGACTCCAAAACTATTCATCGTCAGTTCGGACCGACATAGGTTTGGGACTCTTCTAGGATTAATTGTCATCATTTCGAACCAATATTTACTTCTCTGCGGGAGCCAACAGTTTGGACCAATTAACTGCCGGATCGGGCCAACCCTTGGCCAGCTGGTCATCAAACTATATGCACACAATATTAACTGTAGTTAATATTATAGACATCTAGACATATTAATCTAGACATCTTTCAACTAAGCATTGTTGAAAGATCTCGTCACACCTTAAGCGCATAATCCTAATTAAATGCACCACCGATAGCCAATGAGCAGCACCCAAAAACTAACTATGAATTTATCAAAATATAGTTATACTTTACATAACTCTTTCGTTACGGACTTATGTTTTAGGTTACCCGTATATCATTTTCAAGATGTTATATGCCTCATCTAATTTCCAAATTCTGAGAGAAGTATCAGAGCTAGAACTTTGAAGCAAATATGAAAAGTTGTAACAACTAAATTGTTTATAAGTTGAATCTATTTGTGGGTTGGGTGGAAGGTGTGCGGGTGGGGGGTGTAGTCTGGAAAGTACTAAAAGCCGAGTAACATTAGATTTAATGCCACTGGGAGTGAAGTTTCACACTTTGAAGTTTGAAACCAAGCTTATTAGAATCCCCTGATAATTCTGAGTTTAGTAGAGTTAGTTGTAGTTGCAAAGGTTACTTCTGGTTCACCATAATTCCACTAGACAGCGCTAA
>JAOQGN010003679.1:0-13693 GCA_027564295.1 Himantozoum antarcticum
ACCGTTTACCCCCCTCTTGAGTTCCCCCCAAGGGCCCCACTTAAAGGAGTCCCCCCCCCCCCCCAGATTGGGGGGGGGGGGGGGGGTGTCGGATTATTAAACTAGGTTTTTAGTTTTTGCATTAGCCTTAGTTTTGCATATTTACCGAATAAGGTGAGTGGGGGCAGATGTCAGAGTCATTAAAATAGGCGTGACGCCTTGGTTTTCACGTATTTAGACTAAATGAAGGCTGGAGGTTTAAAAAAATACGGTTTCTCAATCCAAACCCAAACCTACCCACTGACTGCTGGGTAGGAGCGGGTGTGGGTTGGAGAAATTATATATTATGAAATCTCCAATCTTCACTTAGTCTAAATACGTGAAAACCAAGATGCGATGCCTACTGTAATAAATCTGACACCCTCTATATTATTATTGAAATCTTCAAACTTCATTTAGTCTAAATGCGTGAAAACTAATGCTCGGTGATGCCTATTTTAATGACTCGGACACTCCCCCAATCTGGGTGGAGCAGGCCCATATAATTGAGATCTTCAGCCGTCGTTCGATCTATGCACATGAAAAACCAATAATTGAGGTAGGGTGGATGTCTTTATTTGTTTTGAGTTTAGGGGGTGTGGGAGATTGACTTTACATTTCGAAATTAGTCAGTATTTTGTCAACTCATTCATTGTGACAATTGTGGTCTTCACACCCTCCATTTTCGAAAATATTCTAACCAAGCATAAATTATAATTATGTCTCTTCACAATTGTCGCAATTCGTCAAAGATTGTGACAATTGTGGCCGTTTGTTGTGACAATTGTGAGTGATGACATTGTGACAATTGTTGCCGTTTATTATCACAATTGGGGCCGTTTTGACAATTGTGACCTCTACACCGGTTGCCTTTAAAACAGGTTACATCCTTTAATGTGCTCCAAATCTTTACTAGTAGGAAATAACATTCTGTATCCTAGTCATTACTGTACATACTGAAGTAAAGGAGCCACGCAGTACAGAGAGTAAAATAGCTCTGATTGTAAAAGTGTTTGAGCTTTACATTATGTAGTAGTGACTGAGTTACCACTTTGCCAAAGTGCAAGCGGCCAATTGTGAAGCAAATATAATGAAGCGGTAGCAACTGCCTTATAACAAAAGCTTAAAATAAGTGATATAATTACAAGGAAGAGTAGTTAGAGAACACCGCAATGTAAAAGGCAATGCATGTGACTAGCAAGTCAAATAATATAAAATACTAAATGTAGTATATAATATTACATAGTATTATAACATATTATTACATATATACAAATAATATATAATAATATGTACAAAACGCAAAGATATTGACGTGCATGCTGTCGATAATTACTGAGATGACATACTGCAGTGGTAAGTGGTTGATGATAGCATAACAGTTACTGCAACGGTAGTTACTGACATGAGTCACCTCAACGGTAGATACTGATATGAGTCACCTCAGCGGTAGATACTGACATGAGTCACCTCAGCGGTAGATACAGACATGAGTCACCTCAACGGTAGATACTGACATGAGTCACATCAGCGGTAGATACTGACATGAGTCACCTCAACGGTAGATACTGACATGAGTCACCTCAGCAGTGGTTACTGACTTGAGTCACCTCAGTGGTAAGTGAATGCTGTAATTAACAAAGAAAGTGCTACATACTTTATTTGGTAATAAGTGAGTGTAGTCAGTAATGACTGACTATAATGAGGTCAAGAGGTAACTGACAATTTATAATACATGATACTGACAAATAATGAATGAAGCAGGTAACCAATATGCAGCTGACAGTCTACCGGCTATTAGCAGTGTAGCAGATAAGAATAAGGGTATTTCCAAGCAGTTGTTGTTATTGAACAAAAATGGTTTCATATTCGGATTTTTGATTTGAAATCCTCATTCAAATTTTTCATATTTGCCCATTTTCATGCCCGTGACAATGTAATTTTCCGAGCGGCAATGCCTGAAAGATCCAAAAATGCATGGAATGGTGAATCAAATTTTGATATCAGACTTTGTCAGGGTCCACCATAGGCTTTTCACACTAAATCACAATATCATTAGTTAAAAACTGGGGCAGAAATATAGCTATCACAGACATGGCACTGATATATAAACACAAGCTTTATCAATGCTATAGCAACGACGATGTCATGGCTAACTAACATGAACTCCTAATAAGGGCGTATAGAGCCGCTCTCCAATTCCAAGCTAAGTATACAAGAGGCGACTCCACAAATGAATACCGGCCACTATAATACAGAAAACTACAACTGAGTCACTACTAACAGAATTCACGCAAGTAAGTATACCCTATAGAAAGAAATTATTAGTGGACTTAGATTTGGCGAATCCTCAGCACAAACCTAAATTAGCGGACTTTGATTTTAGCGAATTTTGAACTAGCAAAATTCATATTCACACTAAGTGTTTTTTTCTATGTAAAACCTTCAAATTGTACTAATAAACCTCTATAAAATTTTGGAAGGAATTAAATATTAGCCGAAACAATTTTGGTGAATTTTCCATTAATGAAATTAGCTAAAATTAATTCCAAACAGTTTCTTCCGGTAGGGAAGGTGTAAAGTTCTGACTACTAGCTTGTCTGCAGACTACTAGCTCGCACAAAAGTTCCAATTTACATCCCAGCTGGCTGTACTGCAGCAAAGACGGAGATAATGTTGTAGTGATTGTTAGATAGGCAATATTTGTAATTATAGTCACAGATAGTGCATGGAAGTGGCTGCACCTCCACACTATTATATTGAGAATATTTAATCAAACGCAGTTGATCTATCAATGCTTTAGATCAATATTCAATCTAACCAAAATTTGTTGTCGCCTCACACCTGTCGAACCAGATTGCCGATGGGTTTTCAACATTTTAGATGGTCGAGTGGAATGCATGACGATATTTCTAATGCAATATTGTGTATTTGAATCTTGTGTTGTTCCCTCGTTTATTTAATTTGGTGAGTCTGGTAAGGTGTGTGTGAACCATAGGCATATATAGTTATATACTATGCCTATGTCTGTATGCTGAATCAAATCTTACAATACATAACCAAATGCTTCAAACTCAACGTTATCGGATACGAAAGCTAGCAATTGAATTTAAATCTTTTACATGTAAACAGTGCGATAAGATTGAGCTTCCAAAATCTAGAACTAATTTCTTGTTTGAAATTGTGGAAGAGCTTACCACATCAAACAGCTCAAATCCACTCCCAAATTTCAATAACTCTATTAAGTTTACTACTGAATTTGCGGAATTATATTCTAAAGAAATTGAACATATTACCAGCATCTTCAATCCTGCCGATGCCACTTTATCTTTCAGCACTGACTCCTTGGACACCCAATGTCTGACGCAGTTTGTTCCAATCAAGCTCGATGATGTAGCACGAATTAGGAAATAGAAAGCTAAATAGAAAGCTAAATAGAAAGAAAGCTAAATAGAAAGCTAAATAGAAAGCTAAATAGAAAGCTAAATAGAAAGCTAAATAGAAAGCAGCTAAATAGAAAGCAGCTAAATAGAAAGCAGCTAAGTAGAAAGCAGCTAAGTAGAAAGCAGCTAAGTAGAAAGCTAAATAGAAACTCCCACTCCCACCACAATTGCAGAAAATAAACCAAACAGAACATTATTTGCTTGCTGTATTTATGTACATATCATGTATGCTTTATTACTACTCAACTCAGAGCATGTTTTACAATGTTGTAGCAATAATACTTGAATAATCCTTGAACAAACAATAGATCACTGTAAGAAAATTCAAAGCATATATATATACTGGAAAGACTGTACTCGAAACTGTGTGATATCGTTGACATTGTCAGGTGCTGTTGTTGGTCAGGAGCGTCTCAGTTCTAATTTTATCCGCATTTTAAATTTATATTAGAGTTTGTAGCTTGAGCTCTTAGAATAAAGGAAACACTTGCCGAAGCTACATGTACTATTTCAGCACCGTCCTCGTCCTGAAGAGGAAACATAAATAGATCAACAATAAGCCAAACTGTTTATGAAATATTTTGTTACTTCATTTTAGACATAGTCATTCACCCCATGCACACTCTAACATGACATGAGCTCTTAGTACTTGCCCCGGCGGATGCTGATGCAAAAAACATCCTATTGGACGGTCCTTATAAGCGTGAGGACCATGCTTATAAAGACCGTCAAATAGGATGTTTTTCTGTATGATGGCAATTATCTTCTCTTTGCATGCATGCACTTCTGAGCAAATTCTCAGGTGAAGGTTAAATATATTGTTATTATTTTTGCATCCTTTTGCAGATTGATCCATTATGTCTTATTTATTGCTATGTGGTGGAAACAGTTATTTCAGCTCTGAGCATTAAAGAAGATTGACATATACATGTACAAGTATAATAATTATACATAGCAGGTTTTGTTGCTCCTCCTTCTACATGTACTTCCTTGCAACTCATTAATTGCATGCGTTGGTTAGTAGTCCACACTTTGTGCTGGAAGTTCCCATTGCTTTTATCTTTGATACTAAACAGAATAAGACCAATGTTCAGGGGGCAATTAGCTTCAATTTTCAATTTGTCTATAAATTTAATATATTGATGCAAAGGAGTTAGCAGTTTAAATAGAAAGAAATAGTTAGTGAGCAAGCACCTCGGGATTCCAAGCCTCTTTGCAGAATTGAGGGGATATGTACACACACATGCCCTTACGCCCGCTAACTGCTTAGAAACCCAGGCTAAATAAATCACCACATTGGATAAAGTATCACGATAATGTATCACTAGATAGTCTCGTCTAGATACAAATGTGATCAAAAAATCTCGTTGTCTCCACATTAGAATTAATTGCTTTGATAACATTTATTGTCACTTATTATGCCAAATATATTAGTTGTATATACATATATGTGTAGGAAGAAGAATAAAATTGGCTTACAGAATTTTTGGTGGATATTGATATGCCGGCACAAAAGTTTCAGCTCGGTAAAGGCAAACTAAATGTGTGATAGTTTCCTTTCGAAAGAGATTTATTTGATTTTATTCCAGTCCTTTCAGGAATTTTATAATTTATGATAAGTACTGTATAGTCTTTTTAATGCTAGGCAGTTTGTATATATACTTAATTTTAGTGTCTTTTGTGAGCATGGCAGTTTGCCAACAAGTGAATTACGTAGTACATAAAAGACATAATATTGTAATGTTTGTGCCAGCGCAATAAGCCTTATGTGTGCTCCGCCCACATTTCAGAATATTTTGTAACTCGAAAACTACCAGAGATTTTTCATAAATCTTTCAACTATGGATTGTTGATACCATCAGAAGAACACACACATAGTGGTGTTGCATTTCAGTCAAGAGATATAGCTGTTTAAAGTCCCCAAAAATGCATATAATTCTGATTGTATTGAGCTCAATTCAGTTTGACAACAGAAGTGAATGAGGTGAATTAGCCAATCAAATGAATTTTTGACAACACATGACTGGTTGATCCAATATTGCAACTTCTGGTGTCAACTACCTGAATGTCCAATGCTATATCATTTTGAAGATTTTAACCACTGATACAGCATCTCGTAACTGGAATACAACACCGGTATATGATTTTTTTTGTATTTGGCTTCTGATTGTATGGGCAATCCATAGTTGAAAACCATTTTGCAAATTCTCTAGTAGCTTTGGAGTTACAAGATGGTCTAAAACATGGGCGGAGCTCACATAAGGCTTATTCGTAACGGGATCAAAGTTAAAAAAGTTTATCGTAGGCCGCAAAAGCCAATATTTGCCTCTGCGGTCCACTTTGCTGCAACAAAATGGTGTTATCAATGTTATCATAAGGCAACGCACGAGCGCAATGCAGTGTGAACTCTGGAATATTTATATTGCAGTGTGTGTTCAAAGGTTTATTCTCTCATGTAATAATTTATTATTCTCAATGTTCATTAGTCTGATAGTTATACAGTTACACGGCCATTGCCAGTATCATTATTACTTTTTTAGATTGTGCTTTTTCTGCCTTCAATATTTATGATCTAACACAAGCATTGTACCACAAAGTAATTGCTATATTCATAATAGCGTATGACAGCTGATGGGAAATCAACCAAAGTAAACAGATCAATAAAACAGATACATTGCATACCAGTTTCATTTGTCATTATTGACTTTCATGACTTGGTATAAATAATTAATGATAAGTAGGCCTATTTAGATGATAAGTAGGCCTATAGATGATAAGTAGGCCTATAGGCATATAGACATGATGATAATGTAGACATGACATATATGACATATATATAATGTAGACATGACATGTAGACATGACATATAACATATAGACATGATAATAACATCCTGCTGAGTAGATTTGTAATAGACTAGAAAATCCATACCATGAAAAAGTCACTTCCATGGTATGTAAGTGGTCACTTTCAAAGTCAGTTTCATTAAAATGATTGAAAATTGATTCTTAAAATATAAACTGCTATGACCATGTATGACCAAAGTAAAGCTTAGAATATTTGTCTAGTAGGTTCTTGTCTGGTAGGTTCTTGTCTGGTAGGTTCTTGTCTGGTAGGTTCTTGTCTGGTAGGTTCTTGTCTGGTAGGTACTTGTCTGGTAGGTTCTTGTCTGGTTGGTACTTGTCTGGTAGGTTCTTGTCTGGTAGGTACTTGTCTGGTAGGTTCTTGTCTGGTAGGTACTTGTCTGGTAGGTACTTGTCTGGTTGGTTCTTGTCTGGTTGGTACTTGCATGGTAGGTACTTGTCTGCGAGGTTCTTGTCTGTTAGGTACTTGTCTGGTAGGTTCTTGTCTGGTAGGTTCTTGTGTGTTGATGTTATATAATATCTAGTTTGGCAGCATTCATAGTAAACACTGCCATAGAACCACAACTTCCTCACAAGTTTAACAGCATGACCATTGACTCTTCCCATATATTTCTAGTATATTTTGTTCCTCACTACACATCAGGCTCTTACGATAATAGCAATTGGTGATGCAAGCTGGTACATTTGTGATAGCAAAGCATGCAACTAATGCACTTTGCTTTGTAAGGCGTGAAACAGACTGGAGGCAAAAGTTCATCACACCAAGGGAAACATCTGATGGTCATAATTAATATGCATTCATTTTATTTTCCTGCAAAATAAATGTTAAAGTAAACAAATCGCCTGACAAATATCAATTTATACACAATATTGTAGGTTGGTTGGTGACGCCTGCTTGTCCCCATTTAGAGTCATTGACCTTGAAATGGTGGTTGTTATACCATCACAGCAAATCAATGTGAAAATGCTACATCCAGAAAAGCAAGGTAACTGCACATGCTATTTTGGATTTTGTTGCTTGTATTGTGTTCTTTTATGTGGTAATCTAATAGCTGAACTAGTTGAGGAACACCCACCGGGTCTCCGGTATTTTATACTTCAATTCAATCAACAATGTATTGGAGATTTTCCACATCATAAATATCCTATAATACAGTATGTCACAATAGCATGGTTTGTTGTCACTATCTAATATATAAAGTGATAGACTGTGAAAGGTGGATGCAAATGGATAATGCATGTATGTGTAAATCATAAGGCTGCTGGACGGTTAAAAAATCAATCGTGATTAATGTTCTAAAGCCTAGCATTAATCTTTATTAAATCTTATTATTTAACTATTTTGAAGTTCATTAAACCCAATCCCTCAATGTAATTTAGAAGTTATCTGCACTTGGTAATGCAATAATAATGATGCATGCACATGAAGGAAGCTCCCTAAATAAGCATACTGGGTTCATCTGAATATTCAGGTAGGTGCATATATATAAATATATATGTGTATATATATGTATATGTATATATATAGATTATACTAGTATATGATTTCATTTTTCATCTATTGGCTGACCCATTATGTATCTATAATTGTTGACCTGCAGCACCTTTGCTCACATAATTTTTCAACACAGACAATATGGGAGTTAGGTTTCTAGCTATCAGTCAATGGAAAGCTACGTCTGTAAGCTCTCAGATAATGCGATAGTCATTCCTACAACGGGAGTATTTTATTCCTACATGTATAAATATATTTTTTAAATTTAATTAATTTAAAATTATTGTTTCATTATTTTTTGAAGACTTGTAGGTATAATTGTTTATAGTCCAAATCTGTCCAAACTCACTTTATTTACGGACAGGCCCAAATATATAATTATTGCTAATCAATCGTCAGCTTTCCATTTATGTATAATCCTTGAAAAGTCCTTTTTTCGTTTGGCCTGTATGGGCCCAGCTATAATGTAGGCCACACTCAGTTAATTGTTAGATCTGTGTCCACATTTTCCACCTAAACATGAGAGTGAGGGATGTGTTTCATTCTACCATTTTTCATTTTATGGAGTTGAAAAGTTGAGGGAAGACTAAATTAGTTTTTTTTAAATATTTTCTGCCGCACGAAGTTATTTTTATTTTGCCTAAAAAATGTTTCATTTGGGTAGTACCTAGTAATTTATAATCTTGCTCATGTAATAATTCATGTTCTTTATACAAAAATATTATAAAATTGTGAGAAATACGTGTGAATGCCAGCAAAAAAGTCATTTTTGACTAGATTTGCAAAGTATTGTTTGGAAGCCTGTGAGTGCCGGTAATAAAGTTTTATACTGGCTCAGTCACAGAGGATTGTGATCTATTACACCGAGAGCGAGTGAACCTTTTGATTTTTACATTTACTAGCGTTTGTAACAGGCGCGAGTGAGGATTTTTATTTTATTGACCTTCAAAATATCATGAGTGAGTGGACACAGACCTAACAATTTACTGAGTGTGGCCTTACTGATTTATAATGATTTACTATTGTATTATAGAGAAGATGGGCATATCGTAATAAATTCAACCACCTAGAGCTTGAAATGATGTCTAATCTTTGTATTTGTAGTCGTGTCTACCACTCTACACACAGAAGTCGAGGGACCAGAATTATCAAGTCACAAGCCAATGATACAACACATTGCATTGGAAACACAATGGGCTGCTCAAGTTGAGGGCAAGCACCATCATTGTGTAACAGTTAGTCTAAATGGAGAGAGACCTCATAAATGTGCAGTCTGCAATAAATCGTTCGCTACAGGTAGTCATCTCAGGCGACATCAGCTGACTCACACTAGAGAGAAACCTCATCAATGCGCAGTCTGCAATAAATCATTCTCTACTAATCTAAAGGCGCACCAGTTGACTCACACTAGAGAGAAACCTCATCAATGCGCAGTCTGCAATAAATCATTCTCTCGATGTTGTAGTTTAGGGAGACACGAGCTAATTCATATGGAAGAGAAACTCCATCGATGTGTAGTGTGCAATAAATCATTCTCTATAAGTAGTCATCTAAAGACACACCAGCTAACTCACACTGGGGTGAAACCTCATCAATGTCCAGTCTGCAATAAATCATTCTCTACAAGTAGTCATCTAAAGAGACACCAGCTGACACATACTGGAGAGAAACCTCATCAATGTGTAGTCCGCAATAAATCATTCTCTAGACGTGGTAGTTTAGAGACACACCAGCTGAATCATACTGGTGAGAAACCTCATAAATGTGCAGTCTGTAATAAATCATTCTCTTCAAGCAGTCATCTAAAGAGACACCAGCTGACTCACACTGGAGAGAAAACTCATCAATGTACAGTCTGTAATAAATCGTTCTCTCAACGTTGTAGCTTCGAGAGACACCAGCTAACTCATGCTGGAGAGAAACTCCATCGATGTGCCGTTTGCAATAAATCATTTTCTCGACGTGATGCTCTGGTGACTCACCAGCTAACTCATACTGGAGAGAAACTCCATCGATGTGCCGTGTGCAATAAATCATTTTCTCGACGTGATGCTCTGGTGACTCACCGGTTGACTCACACTGGAGAGAAACCCCATCAATGTCCAGTCTGCGATAGGTCATTCTCTCAACGTGGTATTCTAAAAAGACACCAGCTAACTCACACTGGAGGAAAACTTTAAACTAGTATTTTAGTGAGCGAGTATTCTACTGGAGAGGAACCTCATCCATAATAATTACTTTTCTAAGTAGCAAGTAGCTTGCTGAAACCTCCATGACTAACTCATTTAATAGTCTGACATTAGAGATCTGGGTAGCATTAGAGGACAGGATGGCATTATAAAATAGGATGGCAGTAGAGCACTCAACATCTCGCTCACATCGGCAGCACGCAACATCGCGCTCTCACAGCGGCAGCACGCAACATCGCTCTCAGCGCCTTCCTTGTGAGATCGTATGTTTGATACCCAAAATATTTTATTAGTCAATAATTACATGTATAGTCAAAATCATATTATTCCATGTTTTGAAGAATTCCTGGGTAAGATTCTCTCTTTGCTCTCATTGTTCCAATCACTATGCAAAATATCGGAGACCATGTACCCATGTAGGTTCTCAACGTTTCAAGCTCACAAAAGGAGTTTGTAAGTGGGTGGGTGAAGGATATGGAATGGAGTGTGCGGCGGAATTAGAAGCCTAAGTAAACTGTCAAGATTTACTAGGCTAGGGGTTGGAACCCCTAGCCATTTGCTTTGTAAATAGTCAGATTTGTTTTGTAAATCGTGAACGCCTTTGTGTCGCATTTAGCGCCGTCCACCAGCAATATGTTAGAGACTATCAGTCACTACATAATGCTCTATAAAATAAATCTGGCCCACCAGTCAAACTGGAAAGGCTAAGCCGAGCTGAGAGAGACTGACCTGGCATGAAATACCCATGAGATTTGTCTTCTTTTACTGTAATGTTGCACACATTGAAAGTTAATGCAACTAAATTTCCACCTAATACGAGATGCACGGGTTGGCGTTTTATTGTTCATACACTTTATGTTTGTTTTTTATGTACAGACATTTTATTTTACTTTCCACAAACACATTTCATTATCGCTGCCCAGTAACCTACCTTTTTGACATACGTTAGTTTTTATATACGTTATGCATATGCACATACGATTTAGTATTGACAAGTACGCTGCGCATGTGTGTGCATGACAAGAAAAAAATAACTTATTTATACAATACAGCGAGCATTTAATTTTTTTAAATGATGAAAATAGATTAAATTGCAAACAATAATCTCAAGAAGACTCGATAATCTTCAATGTGTATTACACTGAAAGAAGATAACTCTCATAGGTATGCCATATCAGGCAACGCTCAGCTACGTCTGACTTTTCCCTGTTTGACTGGAGAACTAGTCTATAATAGAGCATAGAAATTGATAGATTTAGCCTACAGGGAAACCTTAACACTTCTGTGTAAATGTAACATACAGTAGTGGACAACTCCTAACAACCAGCAATATACTGAAGTTACCTTACCACTCATGTAGCAATGTAACATACAGTAGTGGACAACTCCTAGCAATGAGCAATATACTGGAGTCACCTTACCACTCATGTAGCAATGTAACATTGCTTACTTTCAGATGACGGTTACTATGGATCATCTAAATATGTTTCAAACAGTTTCTGAAATAAATGTGCAGTACCATCTCAATATGCTTATCCTTCTGTTTTTATCTTGGTCATGATTATTATGTGGAAAGGAAAATGTGTGTGTGGATACAACCCATAAAGTGAGTATGTGGATACAATGCAAGTTAGCATAGCACAATTCCTAAGTAAGAGTGTGAATACAATCCAAGTCAGCATAGCACATCTCCACGTGTGTGTGTGTGTGTTTGCACGCGCGTGTGTGGGTGGATGTGTGTGGGAATACAATCCAAGTTAGCACATCACAACTCTGAGTGTGTGAATACAATTCAAGTTAGCATAGCACAACTCCAAGAGTGTGTGAATACAATCCAAGCTAGCATAACACAACTCTAAGTGAGTGTGTGAACACAATCTAAGCTAGCATAGCAGAACTCCAAGGGTCGGTGTGAACACAATCCAAGTTAACATAGCACAACTACAGGTGAGTGTGTGAATGAGGTATGAGGTAACTGAAATAGCCAATCTATGGGTGGACATAAAGGATGAAGCATAAAGTCGACAAATGCCTTTCCTGTGAGAGGGTGGACTTGTGGTCTGCAAGCTTGGAAGGCCGCAGAATATATGAATATAAAGAGGGTGATGATTATCACTGAACTAGTAGATTTTGTTTATTGTATAAAAGTGGAACAAATTTGATAAATAAAATACACAAATGGAAATGTTGTCAAGTGGGTTGTCAAATAGTCATAAAATAGACATCAACAGCCCAAAGTTAATGGAAAGCTAAAAGGATCACATGACTGCATGATGAACACTGAATACCCCACCACTCTGCTTAGTCAAGCTACCAACGACTACATCTGGGTGTCGTCACATCTATCAATCATGCAAACCTGAGGATGAATTGCATTATTCAACGCAATGCATTGAAAGGCAATGAAATGCATTATCCAGGCATTGCCTGATGCATTATTCAAGTTTAAAGTAGCTTATTGTCTCTCATATAAAAATGTTATATTTTAGTCAGATTAGCTTTGTGAATCGTGAACGTCATCTGTGCTGCCTTTAGCTCCATCAACCAGCAATCTATGTACCGATAAGGTTTGTCACCAGTATACATAATCTGATGTCTAGATAATGATATATTACAGTACATTGGTATCAGTTTCCCTGCATGGATTGGTCAGCATATCTATAGTGAATCATCTCTAGAGAATGCTGCACTCTCATTGGTCAGTTACTGTCTTTATATCTGTAAATAACAGTCAAGTGTGAATATATACCGGGGTACTGACATAAATTTAGGAGTTGTCCTCACAACATCTACATTGTATATGAACAGACAACTCTAATATATTATTGTACAAATAGAGAGATGTAATGTAGGCCTACAGAGCCAATACAATTCAGAGAAGACAGTAAGATCCAAATGGTAGACTGAGTTTCACCATGAAATGTGGTGATCATAGAGCACAAATCAATGGCCACAGGTTTCTAAATAAGCCAACATGTGTTATACAATTTCCCTGCTAACCACTTTAATGCAAGATTCTAAGCCTAAAGTGCTCCCCTGTGTTCTGATCAGCAGGTAAAGTCGGAGCTGAGATGGGTTTATATCGACTAGCTCAGCCGTTGTATTACCAGATAAACAATACAAACAAACACCAGCACGCCTTGCAAGCAGACGCTTCATCTGCTAATACATGTCATGTTCAGAAAAATTAAGATAAAACAGGTGATTTCGAACTTTGAGCACAGATTAGTGGACCAATTAGAAATCTGGATGTTCAATTGAAACAGCCATAAATAATGTGATGAGATAAAGCTGCAATTACACACAGAAGACATTATATTGCATCTTACATAGGCCAAAGTATATCAATATAGAAATACTAACCAGTGAAAGTTGTGATGACATCTTTGTCATCCACAGAATCGCCAGTTTCTAGCTTGATCTCTACATCTAAGAGAATATAATATACATGTAATATAAACAAAGCTATATAACTCGAGTACTCACAGAAATTCTTAACAATACTGTTCAAGTACCAAAGTTCAGACAAACTGATGTATACAATATCTAGCTATATTAGAGAGTTTTAGCATCACGTTTTTAGCTCGACGGCGTCGACGTGGAGGCCGGCAACCTCATGAACCGGGTTCACTATGCAAACTGGTTTTAGCACGGCGTTGTATTTAGGGGTTATGCTCTCTTTA